>PVKV010001687.1:64338-195326 GCA_004027835.1 Alouatta palliata | reverse complement strand
TAGATTTGCGTATGTTGAACCAGCCTTGCATCCCCGGGATGAAGCCTACTTGATCATGGTGGATAAGCTTTTTGATGTGCTGTTGCAATCGGTTTGCCAGTATTTTATTGAAGATTTTTGCATCTATGTTCATCATGGATATTGGCCTGAAGTTTTCTTTTCTTGCTGAGTCTCTGCCGGGTTTTGGTATCAGGATGATCTCGGCCTCCTGGCTAAGAGCATGCGTAGTATCTAATTTTTGTATTTTTAGGAGAGATGATTTCACCATGTTGCCCAGGCTGGTCTTGAAATCTTGGCGTCAAGAAATCCACCCACTTTGGCCTCCTGAAGTGCTGGGATTACTGGTGTGAGCCACCACACCTGGCCTAATATGCTTTTTAACATGTAGAACTCATTGAGATCACCTGAAGATGTGTGAAGATAGAGTATAGATGAAGATGAAAAAAGAGTCCATTTTAATAGTTTAGGAAGAAGAGAATGATCCAGGTAATAAGCTGAAAAGGATCTGCCACTGATGAAGAGGAAAGTAGAAAGAGTTGTGTCCTTGACACCAAGAAAAAATATTTTCCAAGAAGGGACAGATGAAGTTTACTAATGCTTAAAATTATATGTACAATCAACATTATGTAAATTAGACCTATTTGGGGAAGTACATTAAACATACACAGTAAATTTTCTTACTGTCAGGTAGATAGAATGTACAGTAGTGCCCAAACTATTTGATCTTGGAATTTTTGCGCAATAAGGTTATCATACAAAAATACTATTCCATTGAAGAGTCTTGTGGAAAATTCCATTTAGAGTCACAGTGAGTGTTATCAAGCTCTCTGAGTTTTAGAAGTTTGGGGTCTACAAAGTTAGTATCATTTATATTTAAGTAACTATTCTTAATTATTATTTGAAGTTTTAAATACATACAGTGTAAAATGTAAAATAATGATACCTTAAAATCTTTCATTGTTTTTTAACTTTTTAAAACTTCTTTGGAGCTGTGCAATTTAAATGCTTGAAATTAGCAGAAGAATTTCACAGTTGTCAATGTATTTGGTGCTAGGGTCCAATTCAATTAGCTAGGAACTTATTTTCAAACTGTTACCAATTGGACCAGTGGAGTATGATAGCTTTCTCCATTCATTTCTATTTCTAGGTACAAGATGTTGAAAGAAACATCCTGCAAGACTAATTACTTTATAGAAACACAGGGTGTTTTTTCTCTTCTTTTTAAACATTATTAGGGAAAAGGGATTTATTTTTGATTTACAAAGACGGGGCTACCGATTACATTATACAGGGACACAATGTGAACTCTTTCTATGCAAGCTGCAAGCAGAGATCTTTGGTTCAGGCAGATGCCAGCCTAGCTTCAATTCTGTTTACATTCTTTTTTTTTTTTTTTTAATTTCCAACTTTTAAGTTCAGAGGTACATGCGCAGTATGTGCAGGTTTGTTACATAGCTAAAGATGTGATTAGCTGCACAGATCATCCCATCACCTAAGTATTAAGCCCAGCATCCATTATTCTTTCTGAATGCTCTTCCCCAATCCTCCCACAGGCCCTGGTGTGTGTTGTTCCCCACTGTGTGTTCATGTGTCCATCATTCAGCTACCATTTATAAGGGAAGACGTGCAGTATTTGATTTTCTATTTCTGTCATAATTTACTGAGGATAGTGGCTGCCAGCTGCATTTATGTTCCTTTTTTAGGAAAGCACCTTGTTCCTTTTTATGGCTACATAGTATTTCACGGTGTATATGTACCCCATTTTCTTTATCCAGTCTATGTCTTTGCTATTGTGAATATTGCTGCAATAAACATATATATGCATATATCTTTGTAATAGAATGATTTTCTACTTCCCTGAAGACAATTTGATCTAGTCTTCAGGTTTTCTGTTCTCCAAATGAGAACCAGACATCATTTTGGCATTTTGACCCCAAAACCAGATTAGAATAGGGACTCAACAAAAAACTCATTCTCCAAGTAGAAAACAATAAAAATCTGCTCAAATGCAGAAATTTATTAGAAGAGACATGTTTTGTAATAGGTAAAATATTAAGGGCTTTAATTTTTTTCAGGACTTTAGATATCAATAAACCCCTCTTAAATCTTATTAAATTTGTGATTATTCTATTAAGCAACCTAAATACAATAGTCATTTATTTTTAAACATATATTAAAAATTTAATAATGATTTTGTAGGGTAAAAATAAGCACTAAATGTTTTACATTCACACACACGCACAAGAAAACTCCAATCCTTATTTTTAAAATGTTAAATATGAGAAAAAAATGCAACTTAGAATTGAGGAGATATTGTGTAACATATCATGACTATTTTCAAAAGATGGATGAGAGACTTTATAGATCCCTTTAAAATTGTGCCATTTTTGCACATATGTATTTTTAAATTTTAGCTTAAAATATTTCATTTATAGATTTGTAAATCTACTACATTATTTGCCCCAAAAAGATACCTGCTCAACAAAGCAAGGCCATAAATTACCATTTATGCCCTAAAGAATTCAATGCAGAGGCATTACCTATTTTACAAAGCCCCAGGAATACGTCTTTCCCATACATACGTCAACAATTGGCTTATATATGATTTTCGTTATATGAATATTTAGACGTGGCCTGAGTGTATGTGATTCATTATTTGGAGGTGTTCTCTGCTTAAACTGAGTGTGCACCTGTAGGCATTGAGGAAGCATAATCCACATTAAAGTATTATCTCACCAGACTCTTATAGATGTTCTTTTCTTATCACTAACAAAAGATTAAAAATGGCTAGCTTAGTATTGCTTTAAACTGTGATGAAATAAGACATTATAGCACTTCTTTGCCCTATGTCAACATATTTGTTTTCTTTTTATATTTTATTTGTCCAATCTGATAAATTTAATTTTTAATAAGCATATACCTTTATTATTATCAGTAAGATTCATTTTTTATTTAGGAAACTTAAAAAAGGAGTTTTGTGTGACTCATTCATGGGAGATGATATAAAAGATTCACAGGTTGGAGATATTGAGATAAAACATTTAGGTAGTGTCACAATCAAATTTGAAATTGTATATGGAATAATATTGTTTCTATGGAGCAGAACAAATTGATAGCATATGAAATTGTGATAACTTCACAGCAAAGGTACTTTTTGATAAGATTTTCATTTCATCAGATACATATCTTGATAAATACACTTAAGTACACAAGAAATGTTTCTTTTTCTTTTTTTTCTTAAATTAAATTTGATTCAGATACATTATCCTGGGAAAGAAATTCAGTCTTCTTACCTTGGATAAGGAAGGATAGGATCTTTTTGTAAAGAAGTATCTAGAAAATGTGTTGTAATCATTAATTTTATGTGTCAACTTGTTGATACATCAGATGCCCTGATAGTTGGTTAAACCTTGTTCTGGGCATGTCTGTAAGGGCATTTCTGAATGAGATTAACATTTGAATTGTAGACTGAGTAAAGCAGTTTGTCCTCCCAAATGTGGATGTGCCTCATAAACCACTGGAGGCCTGAATAAAACAAAACCAGAGAATTTACTCTCTTTGCCTGTTTTCATTCTGGGATGTCAGTATTCTGCCCTCAGCCGTCCTGGTTCTCAGGTCTTTAGATCCAGACTGGAATCTATACCATCAGGTCTCTAGCTCTCTTGCATTTCAGTTATACAACCAACTTTTCTGGGTCTCCAGCTTGCTGAGAGGAGATTATGGTACTGTCAGCCTCCGCAATCATGTGAAACAATGTGTTATAATAATTTGATCAATCTCTTTCTAGATAGTGAGGTAGATGGAGAGATTCCACTGGTTCTCTTTCTCTGGAGAAACCTGGGTGGTATATATGGAAAGTTACCTTTTTTCTTCGTTCACATCATCATGGTCACTAGTCAGAACCTCATTTCTCAAGTTTGTGTGGCCTTTTGAAGACACATATTTTAGTCCTTCCTGGGATAAGACCTCTTGGCAATCCGAAAAATTTCTGTATCTAAAATCTAGCCTCATTGGATGAATCATGTTGCCATTTGTCTCTGAAGATTTGATAATCTCCTGGGACTAGGCTTGCCAGAAAAATCCACTATGGCACATTTAATTTGAATTTCAGATAAATGGCATAGTTTTAAAAGTATAATTATTTGAAAATATTGCGTAGGACATACTTATACTAAAAATATATTCATTATAGGGATTTCAAATTTCATTACTGCTTTTTTTATTTGTTAAGTCTGGCAGCCCTACCAGGCGCACAGTCAGTGAGTGGTACAGATCCACGCTATGCTCAGAATCAAGAATGCCGTAGATCAATTAAGGCCAAGGTTGACAACCTCAAATGCCTACATATTCCATAATGGAACATATATGCCTATCATAGGCTAAGAGGTGACCATGGTAAACTGCAAGTCAGCTAACAGGGTCAGCTGATATTCAGCTCCAGCCAGATACATCCTGAGACCATGGGCCTAATGTCACTGAACTTTTAAAAATCTTAATCCAGACATTTCTCTCTCTCTCTCTCTCTCTCTCTCTCTCTCTCTCTCTCTCTCTCTCTCTCTCTCTCTCTTTTTGTTTGTTTGTTTGTTTGTCTGTTTGTTTGTTTTGAGAGACAGAGCCTTGTTCTGTCACTCAGGCTGAAGTGCAGTGCCAAGATCATAGTTCATTGCAAACTTGAACACCTGGGTTGAATCTATTACCTCACCTCAGCCTCTAGAGTAACTGGGACTACAGGGGCACCACCATGCCCAGATAATTTTTCAAGTTTGTTGTACAGACAGGATCTTGCTATGTTGCTCAGGCTGCACTGAAACTCGTGGCCTCAATCGATCCTCCCACATCAGCCTCCCAAAGAACTGGGATTACAGGGATAAACCACCATGCCCAGCCCCAAATTCATATTTTTATGGGGAGCCTTCTAATATTTAACACACATTAAAATAATTTTACAAAGTAAAATAAATAATCAGCAAGTTATACTCAGCCCAATGACCTTCAGGGGAGACTTTTACTAAAGGTGGAAGTCAACATTGTTTCCAAGTTGCTTCAGCTTTTAATCCAGTAACAGAAACCTCACCTGAGTTAGGAAAGCCCAGAGTGCTACTATGAAACAAAGAATAAAAACAACACGTACCACTGTTTGAGAACTTTTGTCTTATTTCAAACTTGGTTAGTACTTGTTTTATAGACCTACAGGAAATCAGCAGTGTTGTAATGTTCAGGTAATATCCCAGAAAAGTCTGTGTATTTTGAAGGATTTTCAAGTTTGTGAAACAAAGATAAAATGTCTTTATATTTTATACACGTGATCTCTTTTTTGATTTAATAAGATGCAATTTTCTGTTTTCAATTATGTCTTATGACAGAAATCATTTAAAGGTTCTTATATTTATGAATGTGTTCTGAAGACCTCTTTTTCATATAAAAATTTTGTTTGCCTAGCAATATTAGTTTCTGAATGAAATTCTGCCTGTGTCAGTTTCCTCTGATATATAGTTAGTAATTGTGTGGCAAATAGTAAAAATAGCTTTTTTTACATGCAAATGGGACAAATCTACTTTACTATATAGATTCTAATCATCACTTTTGGCAACTGTACTTAATGAATAGTTCTAAACAGTTATCTTATTTTTCCAATTTAAATTAAAGAATATTTTAGCATCTAGGTGAATTATTTTGAAGAAATGGAGAATGACCGGTTAAACATTTATGCATATTTAGAATCCTGCTTTGAAAGGCAATATTTCAAAAAGACCCCAATAACACTGCAGAGTAAACAAACAGCACGCACATTTCAAAGTTAATTGACTTCTCTCTTCTTGAGCATGAGGTAAAGATTTACTTGAAAAAGGTCAATATCTAGCAAATGGAATAATGGCTTTGCAACCTGTACAACAATGAGGTAAAAACAATTACATGTTTAAACTATAAAAGTGCAATTTATTTTATTCATATTTTTATTGAACATCATTGGGTTCACATTTTATTGCAGGAGAAAAGTAAGTTAACAGGTCATTCCAATCTTCTGTTGATAAGTTAGAGGGATTGCCTAATGCCATGGTAAGACAAAAGAGAGGCATCAAACACAAATCATTTTTTTGATGTAATCTACTTTCAATTTACCTGAGGAGAACATCTCTCTGGAGTGTGGATTATTGAAAATGTCGTAAAAGACTCCGAAGAGACAGATAAGACATGTTAGGTCTGTGTCCATAGTATGAGTCAAGAATATATTTTATCATTCATACTGAGAGATTTGTGACAGGGATCACTATTAATAACATAATTAACATGAAATGGCCCAGGGAAAATAGGACATATGGTCACCCCATGGATATTTCATTCTTCTTTGGATCCAGGAAGAGTAAGTAATTAAGTCATTTCTTACATGCCAGATTTATTATCTGTGTTGCTATAAAATGGTTAATTCAGTATTTGACATTTTATCATTCTGTTATTACCCATGGAATGTCACTTTCAGGAGTCATTGATATGATTGATAGAATACTAAACACTTGTAAGGTGACCAGGAGGTTATTTCTAGCTGAAGATCAGGACACGTTTTTTCTCATCCTCATCAAAGCGGACATTGACTATCTAGAAGTCCATTTGTTCAGGTGCTGGTCAAAGATCTACCTCTTGTTTTAGATGTCTACAAAATGTAAGCTTATTCTTGGAGTGCTCTCCATTCAATCTTAAGATAACAGAAAAAAGCAAATGTAGCCCAACTGTAATGGAAAAAGGAATATGCGGGTCCTAAGTGACTAAGAGAAATAAATAAATAATACAAAAATGTAATCTGAGTTAAGAAAAGACTCTGCTAGCTATTCAATACACCTAAACAGTGAAATAGTTTTATGTCTGTTTTTTTTTTCATATTTCTGGAACAAACAAATATATCTGAAATATTTATTGTCCTACAAAAGGAATGGCCATTTATGAAGTAAAATGTAGATTAGCAACAATGATGCAAAATTAAATAAATTGGCATAAACACTATTCCATTATACTTGACACTTGCTTATTGTTGTTTCATCTGGTATATTTAATAACATTGCATCAGACTTCAATGCTTAAATGCAAGGTTCATTTTTGCAGTTAAGCATTAAAAACTAAATGTAGGCTGGGCATGGTAGCCCATGCCTATAATCCCAGAATTTTGGGAGGCCGAGGTGGGTGGATCACCTGAGGGGGTTTGAGATAAGCCTGGGCAACATAGTGAAACCCCATCTCTATTAAAAGTGTAAAAATTAGCAGGGTGTGGTGTTGGGTGCCTGTAGTCCCAGCTATTCAGGAGGCTGAGGCAGGAGAGTGGTTTGAACCCAGGAGGTAGAGGTTGCAGTGAGCCAAGATTGCACCACTGCACTCCAACCTGGGTGACAGAGCAAGACTCTATTTCAAAAAAAGAAAAGAAAAGAAAAAAGTGAACATTGCAGGTGTTCAAACACAATAGAGCATTTTTACTTGATTTTGTATTAGAATAAATTAGTTTTGAGTAGAATATGTGTAACAATCTTACTCAAATGGATCTTATGGAAACTTTTCATAGCATGCTAGAATTTATTTTAACATTCCATTTACATGTAAAATTGGTTGTAAGTAGCTTCTGCATTAGTCCCTTTTCACTCTGCTGATAAAGACATAGCCAAGACTGGGGAATTCATAAAGAAAAAGAGGTTTAATGGACTCACAGTTCCACATGGCTGGGGAGGCTTCACAATCATGGTGGAAGGTGAAAGGCAAGTCTTACATGGCAGTAGACAAGAGAGAATGAGAATCAAGTGAAAGAGGAAACCCCTTATAAAACCATCAGATCTCATGATACATATTCACTACCATGAGAACAGTATCGGAAAACCACGCCCATGATTCAATTATCTCCCACTGGGTCCCTCCTACAATATGTGGGAATTATGTATGGCAGCTACAATTCAAGATGGGATTTGGGTGGGCACACAGAGCCAAATCATATCAGCTACTATTTAGTTGGAGGAAAAAGTGAATCACTGCAAGTTGCTGTCACAGGCCTAAGATCATTACAATTTAGTTTATTCTAATTCTTTACTACCAGATCTCGAATGTATTAGTTCATTTTCACACTGCTGATAAAGACATACTGGACACTAGGTAATTTATACAGAAAAAAGCGTTTAATGGATTTACAGTTCCATGTGACTGGGGAGGCCTAACAATCAAGGTGGAAGGCAAAGAGGAGCAAGTCACATCTTACATGGATGGCAGTAGGCAAAGAGAGAGCTTGTGCAGGGAAACCCTTGTATAGAACCAACAGATTTCATGAGACATATTCATTATCACAAGAACAGCACAGGAAAGACCTGCTCCCATGATTCAGTTACCTCCCACCAGGTCCCTCTCACAACAATTGGGAATTCAAGATGAGACTTTGGTGAGGACACAGCCAAACCATATCACCAAACTTCTTGTAGAAATTATTTTAGACTTCTTGTAGAATTTTTAAAAATCTATGTTTGGTTGAGACCACTTATTTTGCTTCGAGTTGTCCCACTTGAGTTGTCCTGCCTTTCTGGACCTAACCAATGTTCATTTTGCATATGTTGATTGATGTTTCATGTCTCCCTAAAATGTAAAAACCAAGCTGTGCTCTAACCACCTTGGGCACATGTCATCAGGACCTCCTGAGGCTGTGTCATGGGCATTTATCCTCAACCTTGGCAAAATGAACTTTCTAAATTAACTAAGGTCTATCTCAAATTTTCAGTGTTTACACTAGAAAAGTGAATTTGTTGATCTTAATTATTAGGTAGAATTTAAATTCATTACTTTTCATAAAAGTTGCCCAAAAGGGGAATTTACCAAATATTCAAGGCTGATATGTACTGATAATATTTTCTACATGATCATAAAGTCAAGGAGACATTTCTGAGATCCTGTTGAGGTAGGCTGGAGACAGTCAAGGAAGTAAACATGTTCCCAGGATGTGAGACAGTGGAGACCATACAGTCAACACAATAAGCATCAGCATTTGCATTGTAGTCAACTCATTAAAGCAAAATGATCTCCAGTAGGGAATTTCCCCTGTAGAAAGCATGTGCATTTTGATTTTGCCTGTTTTCAGATTGATCTTTACTCTTTATAATAGTAAAAAACACACCCCAAGGTGGAGCTTTTTGATGCTGATGAGACATGTGATGCATGAACAAGCATGTACAGCTACTGTGCATGTGCACCCAGAGGATCACCCAGAACATACTTCCTAGTAACACCTTTTCTGCCCCTTTTGAATAATCATGTAAGACTCCCATAAATAGAGTCTTCCTAGTGCCAATCTTTGCTGTCTCATCCTTATGAACAGCCTGCCCTGAATACCCTCTGTCTCTCAGTATGTACTGTCTATTCTGCAGTTATCTTTCAAAATACTATTTTTCCTTTGTAATAAATTGCTCTATGCTGCACCTTTTTTGCTGTGTGTCTCCTGTTTAAATTCTTTTAAACTAAGAAGACAAGAACCAAGTTATCACAACAGCCGTCAACACTATAGTTCAGATATTTTCAGTGATTTAGCAGCCCTTGTGTTGAAACTTCTCAGTATAAATAAATCTAAGAACAAAATATTTATCATCCATTTATTTAAAATATTAGGCGACTGGTTTAATAAGTAATTTATAAATCAAGCAGCAGAGATTGTAAATATATAAATGCCTGCCTGGCATTTACAACATAGTTGAACATTCATGAATGTTATAAAATGAGTACAAGAATATTTATTGTGTTATGGTGAATTTTATATGTGAACTTGACAGAGCTGCAAGGTACCCATATATTTGGCCAAATGTTATTCTGGTTGTGTCTGTCGTGATGTTTCTGAATGAGAGTAACATTCGAATGAATAAAGCAGATTGCCTTTCCACTGTTCTATTGAAGGTATGAATAGAACAACAACAAAAAAAAGGGTCAGGGAGAATTTTCTGTCTCTACCTGACTGTTTTCAAGCCTGGGTATTTGTTTTCTGGATTTGGACTGAAACTGATAGCACCATCTTTCCTCATACCCAGGCCCTCAGACTCAGACTGTTACTACACCATCAGTCCTCCTGGGTCTTTAATTTGCAGAAAGATTTGGGGAGTTCTTAGCACTTCTTAATCACATGAGTCAACTCATTATGATAAATAAACTACTGGTTCTGTTTCTCTGAAGAATTTTGACTAATTCACATGGAGATACAATTTCTTATAATTAATGTCAGAATTAAATCATCTGCATTTTTTAAAATGGTGTGAATTCTTATTCCTGAGTAAAATCTTTCATTTCATTTTTAATTAACAGAAAATAATTGTATATAATTTTGAGGTGCATAGTGATGTTTAGATACATATAATTTATAGTGATCATATCAAGGTTATTAGCATATCCATAATTTTAAACATTTATTATTTTCTTGTGTTGGGGACATTTATTTCTTCTAGCTATCTGAATCTGTATGTTTTGTTTACTGTAGTCCTCTTATAGTAATATACAATACTAGTGAGACAGGGTGTGTGCGAGAGAATAGAAAATTCTATGCAGCAATTTCACATGCTAGTAAAAGGAAATTGTTGACATAGCTGCATAAGCTAGGGGCAGATAAGATCCTGAGAAAAAGAAAGTGGGCCAAGCTGGCCAAGACCAACTTGACCCAACATTGAGCTGGAGTTGACCTAGGTTTCACCTAGGACTTCATTATATTCTCATTGATATACTAAATCACACACACGTCAGAGCCATGACAATTCTGGAACATCCATATTAAGTGTGCAAATGAGTGGTGCCACAGTTCCAATAAATATTTACATTCTTCCAGCAATTGTCATGAATATTCTACCCCTTGGTTAAAGAAACCCACCCTATATATTATTGCATGTACCTCTCTCTCGAGTATGCCTGCACTCCCCTTTCTTGAGCGTGTACTTTTCAGTTTGCAATAAATCTCTGAAGTTTCACTATTTTTTGACTTGTCCTTAAATTCCTTCTCACAATAGTGCCAAAATCCTGGACATCAGCTAGGAATGACATCTCACTGGCATTGAGGGACCTCCTGTAGCCCACAAGTATCACTATAACTTATTCCTTTGGTAATTATGTCAACTTCAACATTTCTTTTCCTATCTCCCCTGCCTCTAGTATCCTCTATCCTACTTTTTACTTCTATGGGAGCAACAGTTTTTTGTTTTTTTTTTTGAGATAGAGTCTCACTTTCTCATCCAGGCTAGAGTGCTATGGTCTGATTTCAGCTCACTGTAAACTCCACCTCTGGGTTCAAGCGATTCTCCTGCCTCAGCCTCCCGAGTAGCTGTGATTACAGGTGCCTGCCACCATGTCCAGCTACTTTGTGTGGTTTTAGTAGAGATGGGGTTTCACCATGTTGGCCAGGCTGGTCTTGAACTCCTGACCTCAGTTGATCCACCCATCTCAGCCTTCCAAAGTTCTCAGATTATAGGAGTGAGCCACGACGCCTGGCTAAGAGCAACAGGTTTTAACCTCTAAATATGAGTGAGGATATGTAGTGCTTAATTTTCTGCTCCTGGCTTATTTCACTTACATAATGCCTGACTGAAATCTGACTGTTACAGCATTCTCTTATTTTCTATTAAAATTTTTGTCTAACCATTTTCCTGCCATTACTAAAAGCATGGAATATTTTTTAATTTAGTAAAATACAAATTATTTCACAAATTACCTGTTAATGTTAGAATACTTTAGAACTCTTTAACTTCATTTACCTCCTCACCTTTCATATCATTTTTGTTATTCACTAATTTTTATATATTTGAAACCAGAAAACATATCAATTTCTTGTTTTGCATAGTCATTAATCTCATATATTTACCTACATATTTACATTTTTTTCTCGCAGGAATTCAGTGTTTCTTATTGGCATCATTTTTCTTCAGCCTGAAAAATCTTGTGTGTGTTTGTATGAGTGTGTGTGTGTGTGTGTGTGTGTGTGTGTGTGTATGTGTGTTTAAAGTTTTACTGGAGAGGAATTCTCACTGTTTTGGTTTTTCTGAAATTTTTTTCCCTTACCTTCATTTTGGAAGGATATTTTTATTGGGTACAGAGTTTTAGTTTGGCTGTTATTTTATATGATTACTTGAAAGAAGACCTTCTATTATACTCTGACATTTATAATTTGTCTCAGATTTTTCATTTCTTGTAGTCTTAGCCGTCTTTTTCACTGCCTCAGTAGTCCTCCACTACTATTAAAAAGATGGATTATTCATTTTAGCCAGACTACTAATCATGTCTTTGGTCAAACATATTGATTTATGAACAAAAAACTGGAGTAGACTTAGTATAAATGAGTAAAGTGAAATGATTACAGCTTGATTTTTTCTTATTTTCTGCTCTAAGTATCTAAACTACACTGAATAGCACTAAATATGTGATGTCTTCAAATAATAAAAAAGAAGAAAAAAGATATACTTTATCATTTTATTTTAGAGACAAGGTCTTGCTATGTTTCCCAGGGTGACCTCAAAATCCTGGTCTGAAATGATCTGCCTTCTCACCCCAGTCTCCCGAGTAGCTGGGAATACAAGTGTACGCCACTGCACCTGGCTAAAATAATATACTTTTAGTTAATATATTCACACCTTGCTTTTTTTTCTTCTTCTGACATGTGAAAGAAATCTACTAATTTTCCTATTAACAAGTAAAATGTGTTTGGGAAAGCTGTATAAATAGCAACTTTTCCCCACCGTTAGGCTGGTCTTAATGTGAAATGCCTATGCATAGTAGAACACCAAGCAGAAAAATTGAGAAGTAAATTATTGCAAACAATTTAGCACTTTCATCACTGTGATATAATGTGAATCCAGAACTCTTAAACGTGGAAGACGAGAAATTGTCTTGTAAGTGAATAGTAATGATGAATGGGGATGTATTTCTCAGGAAACAGACTTTTTGAATTATTTCTATTTCCAGTTTTGTTAGAAAAATCTATTAAATCTCTTCTATAAGAGAGAGGCTTTCAGACCACGCAGCTGATGTTTCAGCAGAAGCTGCCGTTAGCAAGTTTACATAAAGGGAATATACCTACTTAAACACTCCAGCATTCCCAAATCCAACTCGGACCATCCTGCTAGAAAATCTCTCCAGCAGAATACCCTAACTTAGTAAACGGCAATCACGGTGTTTTAGATGCTTAAGTAAAAACAAAGAAACCTTGGAGTCTAACATGATTCTTATTTTTCTTATACTCTCCATCTAATGCATTAACTAATCCTTTTCATCATGTGTGTTTATTGGATATTAGTGTTGAAGACCTCCATGATATATTTTGTAGATTAGAATAAGTAAATCACCTTTGCAGCTAGATCCTGAATAGGAATCTTTTGTAATTTAGTATGATATCACTTGATGGTGTATTAAAATAATACTTCTATTTTTCAAGGAAGTGAAGCACTTAATTTACTTTGCTAAAGGTTGTAATATCCATCTGCTTAACAGTTTACTTACATATAGAAGCCCCTGACTGTTGATAAAAACTGTGCAATTATATGTCATAGCCCATATAAAAAGTCTATGCTGTTCTGTAAAGATATTAATTGGTTCTTGTCTTAATTCAGAAAAATCACTTGGGATTTCCCAGAGCCATAAAAATGTTGTGTCTGGAATAAGCAATTTGTTTCTCAAATAAGACATGTAGTTTAATTTCCCTCTGAGATTCAGCTTTATTAAAGCAAGTTCTGAAACTCTGAGATGTCTTATAATTATTGTTTAATTTATTTCATTGTGTTTTTTTGTGCTTATCACTAATGGAAATAACTTTTCATTTGCACTTATAATGTATTTACTGCACAGGATATAAACAGTTTGATTTTGCATTGTCTTTAAGGTTTCTTAACTTTGGGCGGGTTGTATTTTCTAGTGGACTGTATTTCACTTCTAAGATATATAACATTCAAAGAAAAAAATCTACATTTTTGAAACCTTAAATTGAGAAAATCATATTTCTTAATATGTAAAAAGAAAATTTGAAAGGTGTATAATATTACTATGATTAACATAATTGTGAAACAGCCAACATCATACAAAAATTATTGGCCTTGGTTTATTTGTTTGTTTACAGGAGGAATGGGAACATGTACAAACTAGATGAGAAATTCATGCTTCTTATGCGGTATATGAATATAATTAGCATGTCACTATATACCATTCCTATTGGCAGTGAAAGTGTATTTTATTGTCTGTGACCAAGAATACCACAATTAAAATGATAATTTTAAAGACAGTAATCTCAAATTCATAGATGACTGCTAAACATTACTTGTCTCCATACTGCAAATTTTTTTAATGACCTTGAGAAAAAACTGTGGCAGTCTTTCAAAATGTATGCAAAAGAACAACAAAATAAAAGTCATGAAAAAACGTTTGACAACATAGATATGTCTATTGATTTCAAAATTAATTTCGTAGATGCCACAAAGGCAGGGAATTAACAAGCCACAAGAGGAAAAAATAAATTACGTAACATAAAAAATATCCTGAGCTGACAAAAGATGTGAACTTTTGAATTAAAAGTCAACACAGAATGCCAAGTGGAAAAAATCATCTTTAAGATTTCCACCAAGACAAATTCGGATAAAATTATAAAATTTAAAATTTTAAGTAAAAAAAAAAAAAAAAAAGAAACTCTAAAACTATTTGTAGGGAACATAAAATACAGAATAAAGCATATACATGTAATTTATATATAAATACTATACCATTTTACATATGTTCTCTGTATATATCATATTTGTATTTAAATTTATATGATGCTTATATTTGTCATCTATGTATTTGAGATCCTTGTCTTTAAAATTAGTTTAACTGCGGTGTTATTGGTCATAGACAATAACATATATATATAATAAATATATATAAAATAAATATATATGTACATTTTTTATTGTCTGTGACCAATAATACCACAGTTAAAGTAATTTTAAATCATATTAGATTATATTAAGTATGGATTAAATAGGTGTTTTCTTATTTCTGAGGTAAAACATTTTGAACCTAGAATTCCGAACCCTTAATCATTATGAAAAGAAAATACAGATCTCTTTAGATATATATTTCGTAGATGTTCTTGCTTCTAAAATGTTCCTCCTAAAAGAATTACTCCAAGTTTTGAGGGAGACAGACAGAAAAACAAACAAAGCCAAAGATCAGGAGTGGTCACTAAAGTTCGAGATCTGGAAAATAAGGCGTGTGTAGAAGAACATAAATTCTAGGAATGTGAATAGATTGTAGCTGTGAATGAGAGACAGAGATGGAGTATAGTGGTAGTCAATACTTTAGCCTAAGAAAAAAAATGTAAAAGACATCCTTGAGGCTCCATTTTGTCCAACTCAGGGTCTAACCAAGGTAGCATATGACATAAGAACCAGAGAGAGAATTTTTAGCGATAAACTCACATTTGCATGTGGTTAGTGTTACGACTTTTTTGAATCTCAAACATGATAATAGGTATAAAAACTGGATGCACAATATTAAGAGTAGGAAAAGTGAATGCCAATCTCAATTCTATAAAATGAGGCCAATACTAAATGTTCATCTAGTCTATTAAATTCCAATGTCATTTCCTAAACTTACTTTATCTCATGTTTCTCAGCCTATTGGAATAGACTCCTTTTCCCCTAAATATTCCTTGATATGATATGACCATCTAACATATTATCTTCAAGAAACACAAGTACAAGTATTATATTTTTTGGCGTGACATATGTATTTTCTTCCTTTCCAGCACAATCACATTTCATTAAGAATTAGGATCAAATTCTATCTAATAAACTAAGTGACATTTAATATCTTGTTTCATTCTTCCTTACTAGCTTCATCACTGGCTATATCCTCTTATACTCCCACTTTTACAGTTAAGTATATTGCCTTTTCTCTGATTTTCTGAGTATTCTCTTGATATGGTTTGGCTGTTTCCCCACCCAAATCTCATCTTAAATTGTAGCTCTCATAATTCTCACATGTTGTGGGAAGGAACAGTGGGAGACAACTGAATTATGGGGTTAGTTTCCCCCAAACTGTTCTCATGGTAGTGAATTAATCTCACAAGATCTGATGGTTTTATGTGGGAAACTCTTTATGCTTGGCTCTCACCTTCTCTTGTTTGCTGCCAGGTAAGACATGCCTTTCACCTTCTGCCATGATTGTGAGGCCTCTGCAACCATGTGGAACTGTGAGTCCATTGAATCTGTTTTGTTTTATAAATTACCCATTCTTGGGTATGTCTTTATCAAAAGCATGAAAACGGACTAATACAGTAAATTAGGACCAGTAGAGAGGGGCACCACTGTAAAGACACCCAAAAACGTGAAGGGCAACTTTGAAACTGGATAACAGGCAGAGGTTGGAATGGTTTAGAGGGCCCAGAAGAAAACAGGAAGTGTGGGAAAGTTTGGCACTCCCTAGAGACTTGTGGAAAAGCTTTGACCAAAATGCGGATTATAATATGGGCAATGAAATCCAGGCTGAGGTGGTCTCAGATAAAGAGGAGAAACTTGTTGGGAACTGGAGCAAAGGTGACTCTTGTTATGCTTTAGCAAGGAGACTGGGAATATTTTGCCACTGCCCTAGAGATTTGTGAAACTTTGAACTTGAGGGAGATGATTTAGGGTATCTGACAGAAGAAACATCTTAGCAGCAAAGCATTCAAGAGGTGACTTTGATGCTGTTAAAAAACATTCAGTTTTAAAAGAGAAAAAGAGCCTAAAATTAGGGAAAATTTGCAGCCTGATGATGTGATAGAAAATAAAAACTCATTTTCTGAGGAGAAATTCAAGCCAGCTGCAGAAATTTGCACATATAATGAAGAACCAAATGTGAATCTGCAAGACAATGGGAAAATCTCTCCAGGGCATGTCAGAGACCTTTGTGACAGTCCCTCCCATCACAGGCCCAGAGTCCTAGAAGGAAAAAATGGTTTTATAGGCTGAGCCCAGGGCACTCCTGCTGTATGCAGCCTAGGAATTTGGTGCCCTGTGTCCCAGCTGCTCTAGCCATGGCTAAAAGGAACCTAGGTACAGCTCAGGTTGTGGCTTTGGAGAGAGTAAGCCCCAAGCCTTGGCAGTTTCCATGTGGTGTTTGAGCCTATGGGTACACAGAAGTCAAGAATTGAGGTTTGGGAACTTCTGCCTAGATTTCAGAGGATGTATGGAAATGCCTGGATATCCAGGTAGAAGTTTGTTGCAGGGGTGAGGCCATCATGCAGAACCTCTGCAAGAGCATTGCAGAATTGAAATGTGAGGTTGAAACCTGCACACAGAATCCCCACTAGGGGGAACTGCATAGTGGAGCTGTGAGAAGAGCACCACTATCCTCCAGATCCCAGAACAGCAGATCCACCAACAACTTGCACCACTCACCTGGAAAAACCAAAGACACTCAACAACAGCCCATGAAAGCAGCCAGGAGGAAGGCTGTACCCTGCAAAGCCACAGGGACAGAGCTACCCAAGATTATGGAAACCCACCTCTTGCATCAGAGTGACCTGGATGTGAGCCATGGAGTCAAAGGAGATCATTTGGTAGCTTTAAGATTTGGCTGCCCCACTGGATTTTGACTTGTATGCCTTTGTTTTGGCCAATTTCTCTCATTTGGAATGGGTGTATTTATCCAATGCTTGTATGCCCATTGTATCTAGGAAGTAACTAGCTTGCTTTTGATTTTACAGACTCAGTTGGAAGGGATTTGCCTTGTCTCAGATGAGACTTTGGACTGTGCACTTTTGAGTTAATGCTGAAATAAGTTAAGGCTTTAGGGAACTGTTGGGAAGGCATGGTTGATTTTGAAATGGGAGGACATGAGATTTGGGAGGGGTCAGGGGAAGAATGATGTGGTTTGGCTATGTCTCCACCCAAATCTCATCTCGAATTTTAGCTCTCACAGTTCCCACATGCTGTGGGAGGGACCTGGTGGAAGATAATTGAATCATAGAGGAGTTTCCCCCATGCTGTTCTCTTGGTAATGAGTAAGTCTCACAAGCTCTGATGGCTTTACAAGGGGAAACCCCTTTCACTTGGCTGTCACTTTCCCTTGTCTGCCACTATGTAAGGCATGCCTTTTGCCTTCTGTCATGATTGTGAGGCTTCTCCAGCCCCCTGGAAATGTGAGTCCATTAAGCCACTTTTTTTTCATAAAATTCCCAGTCTTGGGTATGTATATCTTTACTGGCAGCATGAAAATGGACTAATACATCCCCCACCTTCTCACACCCATTTCATCTACCACCACTTTTCTCACAGGGATGTTAATAGAAGTTTTGCTGGGGTGACAAACTCTGTTGGGCTGGGTTCTGAAAAGCCAACTTTATGGGCCAAGATGAATAAGATGTGGAACAATTATAATAATAATAATAATAATAATTACATATTTAATAATTATTATAAATAATTATAATAATTATTTAAATGTATTGTCCAGAGGCAAAATAGGACTACAAATTCACAAAGTAAAGAGTATCAGCAGGAACCACATAGAACATGTGTGGAAGGTCAGTCTGATGATCGTGAAAATGGCTGGTGCACACCATTTTATGCAATTAAGTATATGAGTAGGCATAGCTTAAATGATTGGAGGCAGTGTGGTTATTTCTTTACTTTTCCATATCCTGTTTCTTCTTTCTACAAATAATCTTCTTCTACATCTTCTTGATCCATGCTTTTTTATTGTAGACTTTAAGTTTTTTATCTCTTGTGATCATTGCCAAATCTTCCTGGAAATTTCCTTCAAGGACACTGGTGTTCATACCCAGTTTTACTTCTGCTCCCATCATGTTTATTCATTCCTATACTATAGAACTTGCTATACAGTATTGTAGATACTGATTTTGTTTCATGACTTTTCAAGTGAATTGAGAATGCCCTAATTGTAAAGATTATGTCTTCTTCATTTCTGCATCTCAAGCAGTAACTCAATACCTGGTACATCCTAGGAAATTAGCAAGAGTTGATTAAATGTCTAATTAATGAAACCAATAGAGCCCTTAATTATAGAAAAGTATTAACATTTGAAAAATCATATTGTTTATCAGATACAACTGTAAAATACTATCTTTATTGAATATCTCTTTCCTTTTAATTTAAAACTTACAAGTTATATCACTTTTAAATTTTGTTTCCACCAAATTTAAAAAATATGCAGTTTTATTTGATTCATTACTGGGTCGAATTTTCTTCAGTTATAGAGAAAATGGGGATGGATTTCCCCAAATATGCGCTGACTCTTTGGAAAAGCTGCCAAGTCAAAATGTGTCAGAACGAAGGTTGCTAACTCTACAGAGGTATGTATAGTGGCAGAGACTGATCTACTTGAAAATCTCTTCCATTCAAACCTTACATTGATTCTTCATGTTCTAGTAATAAAAATGAAAGTGATAGTTTCATAATATAAAACATAATGAGCTGTTTCTAAAGACCAAAGTAAATATTTTAGCATGACTTCGAATTATAGTCAATTACATATAATTGTTATCATCATTAATAATTAAAACTTTCCAATATGTGAGAAAATGTATATGTTAAATAGATTTAGCTATTTTGTAATGTATATTTATTTCAAAACAATATGTTGTACATAGAAATATGTAAAATTAGTATTTGTGAATAAATTTTAAAAATGTAAGCCAAAGAAGCAAATTAAAAAAAAAAAAACTTCTCATTTATTTATTTGACTTCTATGTTACTTATAGTAAAATATGTGTGTATGTAAAATTTGTATTTTACATACATATATACTCACATGTATGTATATATAATTTTATAAAAATAGTATAATGCAACTGCAGTAGAAAGTATATGCATGACTTAAATTTTATGATTAATATAGAATATTCCCAAATATAGCATCCAGCATCCAGAAATTTCTTTGGAACTAATAGATAGCAGAATGAACTCTTAATTTGTACATCTTGTTTGAAAGCATTTTTTAAATAATGTAGTCAGCAATACTTTATTACCGCTATCCTAAGTAACTGAATTATGACCAGTTATATATAATTATGATCTTCTATCCTAAAATCCTGCTGAACTTACAGTTTAAGTAGTTCTGTGTGTATGTGCTTTGATAAGGGTGGGATTGCAGGGTTTTCTATATAAAAAGTCATGTCATTTGTGAATAAAGACAGAAAGCTTTACTTATTCCTTTCCAACCTGGATGCTTTTAATTTCTTTTTCTTGCCTGGTTGTAGTACACTGACAGGAAACTCCAGTAAAATATTAAATAAAATTGGTAAGAGTGGGCATCCTAGCTTTGTTCCTAATATTAGAGAGAAAACTGTCTTTTACATTAAATCTGATACTGGCCTACATTTTTGATAGACACCCTTTATCAATTTTAGAAAATTCCCTTTTATTTCCAGTTTTCAGTGACAGTTTACCATGAAAATGTGTCAGATTTTTCTCAAATACTTTTCTGTGTCTGTTGAGATGATCCTGCAGTTCTTGCTCTTTATTCTGCCAATATGGTGGTCAAAGGACAAAATTACAGCAAATATAGCTTAAGTATTTCAGTTAACTTTGTAATTCTAGAAGCACCAAAACTTCATTCCATAAAATAGAATAAGTGTTTCAATGAGCTGAACAGAAATGATTGGCTTTTAGACAGGGAAGAACTGAAGAAAGCAGAAGCAAAGAATAAAAAGCATTTAATTCCTTTTAAAGATACTTTTCTGGTAAGGCAGGGACAGGTGGACAGAACAATGGAAAATAACTGATTAGTCAACATCAGGTTACGTAAGGCTACCTTTTCTGGGTAAGGATTAGAACAGAGGGAACTTCATTGTTATGCCCATTGAAGTATTTAAACTGGCCTAGTGAAGAAATTGGCCATTTCTCCTGATTTCTTGGAGGGCCAGACAACTTATTTGGGGTTGTGTGACTATTTGCTTTTTAGTCTGGTCTGTTAGAGCCTAATATAGGCACTTTGTCAAAAACAATGGCCTCCTGTATTTTTTAAACATGGTGTGTTACATATATTGATATTCTTGGATCTTAAATTGACCTTACATAACCAGAAGAAATCTCAGTTGGCCATGGTGTAGAATCTTTTCATGTGTTGCTTAGCTAATATTTTGTTGAGAATTTTTGTATCTGTGTTTTTATTTTCACGTAACATCTTAGTCTGGCTTTTGCATCAGAGTAATACTGGCCTTCTGGAATAATTTGGTAAGTATTCCCCACTTCCTCTCTTTTTGTGGGAGAACATGTGAAGAAATAGCATTATTTTGCCTCAAATTTTTTGTAAACTTTACCAAAATTTTCTAGAATTGTGCTTTTCTTTGTGAGACAGTTTTAAGTTACTAATTTATTTTTTTATGTGATCTGTTAATTATAGGTTTGTAAGGTGATAAGAAGCATATGCCAGAATATAAATCAATTTAGCACTTCCTTCTCTGATAAAGTTTTACTGTCAAAAAATTCTTTAAAGTCATGAAGTAGTTGGTTTACAATCTGGTACATTTTACTTATATCATCCATGCCAGTATCAAATATTTTATGGATTACTACCTGTCCATGAACTACAGTTTGATAGCAATGGTCTAAGTCACTAAACTATGAAGATACAATTAATCAAGGTATTTGGGTAACAATTTGATAGCCTAAACTACCTGATACAATAAAGGAAAGATTTATTATGTTATTGTAGGAAAGTTAAAACTTTCTGACAAGTTGATAATTGAGTCTGCTGAAATAAACTGACAATAGACAAATTAACAGGAGAAAAGGGATTCTATGGGAGTCACACGAAGTATGAGAACTCAAACAGGGCCAGATGATTGAAGATTATATATCCTCTTTTTAGCGGAGAGGGAAGTGGGGAATGTAGGCAATTTTAGAGGAAGAGTAAATAATTTTTAGGGGAGATAAATAGGCCCAAAAACAGATAATAGCCTGTGACAAAATTCCTGTGGCTCTGTGTGCAGTGTCAACTCTAGTCTTCTTTCCTGGGAGTTAATCTTCTGTTTCGTGAGATTATAGGGGTGGGCGCCAAGACAACTGCATTTATTCTGGAGGAATTTTCCTTCACCAGATAAGGAAATTTTCAGAAAAGGCCCTCTCTGTACTTCAGCAGAGGCAGAGGAGCAAAAGATGAGAAGCTGGTGTGGGAGAAGATCAGAGAGACCTCGGTTCTGAGGCTGTTTCCTTAGTGCAATGTACAGTTGATCCTTGAACAACACAGTGTTGAACTGCAATGGTCTACTTATATCCAGATTTTTTAAAATAAAAATACCAAGTATGCCTGCCTCTTCTGCCTCACTTCCACCTTGTCTACCTCTTCTGCCTCTGAGACAGAAAGACCAACCCCTCTTCTTTCTCTTCTTCATTCTTAGCCTACTCAACCTAAAGATGATCAGGGTGATCCACTTCTGCTTAATACATAGTAAACATATTTTCTCTTTTTTATGTTTTTCTCAATAGCATTTTCTTTTCTCTAGCTTACTTATAATAATATTGTATATAATACACATATCATACCAAATATGTAGTAATTGTTCATATTGTTGGTAAGGCTTCTGGTCAACAGTAGGCTATTAGTGGTCAAATTTTAGGGCAGTCAAATGTATGTGTGAATTTTTCACTGTGTAGGGGGGCTAGTTCCCGTAAGTCCTCCGCTGCTCAAGAGTGAGTTGTACTCAGCAAGTCAAAGCACCATGCTTTGGGGTCTCATTTTGCTGAGCCCAACATTTTGCTGGGAAATATCATAGAACCTAAGGATAGGGAAGTGTCCAGGTCTAAGGCAGCCTCTGTAGCAATGAACTGGAAAGTCTTTTTAACGACTAATAAAAGACATTTTCTCTGTCATCTTTTTTTTTTATACTAACCAACCTTGCAGGTTTTCTTCTACATAGCAGAATGCAGTACTTAGAATTCCATAATTATGTATTTTTATCTTTGATCTCATCCCACCACGGATGTCTGTTTCTGTGGTGATCACTTTTAAGGGGGGGCATAAGCATATAGTACAAACATCATGTCTTGGGGCCCCTAACCATGGGGATGGAAAAGGCATGCAGCAGAGAACATGATCTGGCAGACACTGCCAAAGTGTCTCATATTTATACTTTAATATGATTGCTCTTAAAACTCACTTTTGGGACTAGCCTGAAAACTTTATAGTGCATCACTTTAATGTCTCCAATTTAGGTAAATATTTTAAGGTAAAAATTACCTTTCAGACAACCGTACGTAAATTTGTTTGAACTTGTTATTTGAATCAATTGGGTTATCAGGCTATGCATGTAGCCTTTAGGAAAAATAAAATAAAATAAGGTAAGAGTATCAATAATCAGTCTGCTTTCCTATGTTCATAAGTCATTTGTAGAGCTTACCAAAGAAGAGTCTCAAAACATACTGAGTAATGGAGAAATGTATAAATATCTAAGTACATCATTAAAAAAAATACAGATATTCAAATATATGTATTCTTATTTGGAAAGCTTAGTAATTTATTCTCACTAATGTTTATCATTTACTATATGCAGGCACTTCTAGGCCACAGACAGTCAATGTGAAGAAACAGTACTCAATTAACAAAGGGGAGACTTGGTTTAAAAAAATGTGTGTGTGTGTGTGTGTGTGTGTGTATACATATAAAATATGTGTATATACATACATACACACACATATATATACAAATAAATACATGTAAATATGTGTGTGTATATAAAGTATAATATATTACACATGTGTAACTTCGGTAGCATAACAAAGTTATTCTTATCACTCAGGAAATTCCAAGGGATTTAGCAGCTCTGTGCCAGGAACTGGGGATAAAGACCAAATATCTTTGTAATTGTAGCACAAAAGGCTATTGTAATTCTTATCCTTGTTTCTCTATAAGGAAGATATATTTTTTCTTTGGCTTCTTGAAAGAATTTGTTTTTTCTTTTTTAGTTTTCTGCGGTTTTAATGATATGCCCACCTGTGGGGTTTTTGGTCTTTATTCTGCTTGATGTTCTCTGAACTTGCTGCATCTGTGATTTGGTGTTTGTCATTAATTTTTAAAAGTTTCTGGCCATTACTATTTCAAATATTTCTTCCTTCTGTTTTTTTCTGATTTTCCTTTTGTTTCCTCTTCTGATATTATGTTCACACATACATTACATCCTCTGAAATTATTTTGGGTATTCACATTCAGCTTTTGTTTTTAGTTTAGTTTTTTTTTTTTTCTCTTTGCCTTTCAGTTTAGGAAGCTTCTATTAAGTTACCTTCAAGTTCACTGCTTATTTCCTTGGCTGTGTTATGTCCACTGATGAACCCCAAAAAGGTATTCTTTATTTTTTGTTGTAGTTCTAGAGTCTTCAAATTCCTTTAGTGTTTTTGTTTGCCTGTGCTCTTGACTTTGGGCTTTTCCTAAGTACCTCTTCTAGAAAGTTTGTGCCTTACAGCTAGTTCAACTTTAGAACCCACTGCTATTATATGAAAGCACCATTGGTATGTGGTATAGTGTGGAGGAATGGGAGCCTTCTGTAATATGATTAAAACACAGTCTTTTAGGAGGCCTGTGTCTCAGGGTTGTAAACTTCACAAATGTTTCTCCAGTGATAAAGCTTTTTCCTCCTATAGTTAAATCATTGTACTGTGGCCCTATTTATATCTCTTTTTGCTGTCTATAATGGAAACAAAAACCAAGACAATGCTTATTTTTTCATATATTTATAGGTTCAGATAACCAAATGCATGCAAGTTTTGTACACTCTAAATTGTTATGGTATACTGTCAGTGAGAAATGCATGTTTTATTGGAGTGTTAAGCAGAAAAAACTGTAGCATGGAAATATAATACAAATATTCTGCTGATCCTTTTATTTCAATAAGTTGAAATTAATATGAATATAAAAAGTGAATAAAGACACACACACACACACACACACACACACACACACAGACACTTTTTAACTAGATGTATCCACATGGGAAAGAAGAATAGATTTCCAAGTTTGACCCTACAGTTTTCAGATCCTTGTGTAATGGGCATGTGATCTAGTGTTCTTTTTCTTCTGTTTAAAAGTCTTTGAATTCATTCACATTTGAGAAGGCTAGAAGAGAATGAATCTTATTTATGACATGTCAGTGGAAAACTTCATGTTCATATTAAAAAAAAATACCAAGAGGAAAGTAATTTCAGATGCTGAACAATCAGCAATTTAAGCAAAATCTGTCAAAACCAGATGTTGTTTTGACAATCCATTCTAAATAGACTTGTTTTGCATTCCTATCTCTGTTTTCAAAATAACAGTACACCAAAACAATGTAGTCTTCTGTAAAAGAGACTCTGTTTTTGTGTGTAATGTTGGAACAAAACATGTTGAGGGTGGGTGGATGAAATAGGATTATTCCATTGCCAATGAAATGAATTTGAGTGAATTTGTTTATTATGATCATCCAACATAATTATCATGATTATTGCAAAAGAAGGTAAACAATAGTTGTATTTTAAATTTTTATTTCTAAAAGATATTTTGGAGGGCAATGCTTTTTACGTTTGAAAAACAGCTACTCTGTATTCTTAATTTTTATATGTTTAAAAAGTCTAGCCTCTTCATTTTATTTTACTTTTCAAAATAATTCTATACTGTACTATTCACTTTTTTAAAAAAGCTTAAGCAAATAATTTAAAGAATGCATAAATTCTATTAGTAACAAAAGAAAAAAGGTAAGAGAGAATAGCTTTCTATATGTAAAGCAGGCATCTGCTTGGTTATAATTTACTGAGGTACAAATAAAGGAAATAAACATCACAGTATTGTCCAGGTTAGTTGAGAATTAATTTTGAAAGTGAAGAGAACCTAACAGAGTAGAAAAGGAAGTGTTGCTAAGGAAGATCTAGCAGTCTGCAGTTAGGAGGGCAAGGCTTGGAAGTGACAGTGTTTATTTGAGTGGAAGAGCAGGCTAATGTAACAAGGGACTTCTACACTTGCAGTAAGTACAATTCTGCCTAGCAGGTTGATAATTAAACTTGACAGCAAGTCACAAATATGATTCTTTCCTTCTCAGATTATAGACAGTGGGATGATGACTAAGATGCTTATAACAGAATAACACTAAAATAATTCAGGCTCTTTAGAACATATCTAAGAATTGTGAAGAAATAGAGATTTTTGTACAAGTTCAATGGATAAAATTCAAAACCATTGTTAAGTTCAGTGAAAACAACTCCATAGCTTAGTAGAGTAGTTTGAAGAAATTTTTACCTGTCTACTGGGGAAGTATTACTCCAAATGATACTTATATATCAATTTTAGCTATTTAAGTTATCCTGCCATATTTTAACGGATATTTTGTCATTAAATAATAAGTGGTTGGTGATACTGCCATTTGTAAAATTCAGTTAGTTTTATCTGTCTTCCAAGTATAGCTTTTATCTTTTATTGGACTTATTTTTTACAATATTTATTAGATAAAATCCCAGCTAGTGGAAAAGCTCTGGAATTTGCATTCAGACAAAGATACATTATGTCCTACATAATTTATTAAGCTAATTCAGTGATGTAACTGTTGATTATTATAACACTTGTGAAACTGGAGTTTTCATATATTTGCCAACTCACAATTAACAGACAGGTTCTGTGTTGCTTACAGAGATATGAAATTGCCCTATAGGTTTGCAACAGAATGATGATTATCTACAGCTATATAAATACCAAATTTAGTATTTCTGTAGTGTAAATCCATTCATTCACTATGGCCAATTCTAAGCTATCAATGAGTTATCACTGAACTCAGAATTGGGAAGGAATTTGATCAATGGAGACAGTCAGTGGTGTGCTGAAGCCACTACCATTCAGCTTTTGACAACTGATCGTTAATTTTTCAGGAATCTTGTGAGCCAGTACAAAGTTACACAGTATTTTTTTCTTACAGCAATGACAAATAATTCCAACAACATAGATAAAAGTTAAATGTAGTAAAATAATTATGAAATGATGGTTTTTGAGTATATACTTCAATTTTAGTATAATTTATTTAATTGTAAGGTTATATAACTTATTTTTTAAATAATAGTTGTGTTTAACTGGCTTACAAAGTTTCTTAAAATTTGACAGTCAGCACACCACTGGCTATCACCATTGATCAGAAAGTTTCCTCATCCTTTCCTTTCCTTCCATAAACATACTGTGATTAGCTTGAAATTTGCCTGGAATATCTCCTCAGATAATCAGCTGACCCAGTAATGACCTCTTCATTTTGCTATTCCCAGTATTCATAATTGATTTTAATAATGTTTGAATAACCAGGATGTGCTGATGTATGAAACCAGCACAGTCACACATATTAACTAATTAGAGTTACTGGATGATTTAGACAGCTGCTTTTCCTGAGTAATCACCTCATTAGAGATTGATACTTTGCCAAAAGATGGTTTAAGAAGGTATGTCTTGGAGCTACCATTTTGGTTAATATATAACTCATAATGTACATTTAGGTCAATTGAATGACTTGATCTTGATCAGAGACAAACAAACCGAAACCCAATATTTTAGTTCATAGGTAAAAGTCAATCATCCATAGAGGGAGAGAATCTGTCTTTATGCTGTAGTTTATTTATTTAATTTGATTTTTGGAATTTTCTAAATGATAAAATCTCTCGAAGCAGTTTGGCTAATAATGCACTGTCTCAGCTAAATATCGTGTCAGAGTCTGAGTTATAATGTAGCATTAAGGAGTGTAATGACAGTTATTCTCCAGAGGATGTTTCAAAATCACAATGAAGTAACAAGCAATTTGTAGAGGATCCTTCCCTGACAGTTGCCAAAGCATTAGCATTCCATCTGCCAGACAGTGGGATTAGCATATCCTTAGTGAAGTTGTTAAGGCAACTTTACAAAGACTAAATCAGTACTTTGTAAAATCTTTAGGAAGCCATGTTGAAGACTGCACGAACATATTTCTTTATATGTATGCTAGCCTTTCCCCCTTTTTGACTATTTGTTATCATTTGTTTGATAAATGGCAGAGTTAGAAACTAGAACATTTTTCTCCACTTGAACAATTGAAAGCAATATTGTATTATATTTATCCTTCTTAGAAATAGTCTGAGAATTGGAATTGTTATAAATAAGTTTTTTACAAAACTGAAAGCATTTTTGAAAAAATTGGGGGATATGTTGTTCATGCCATTTCTGGGCTTGAATGTTTACAATGCCTGATACTTTCATCGATCTCCATTTATTTACAGCTATGATCTTTGAAAGTTACTTGCAATGTGTGCTGAGAAATATATTTCCTATGTTTTGTTTGTTGTTTTATTTTTTCTGCGAATGTGTTTCTGAAATGCTTTCTAACATTTCAAACACACTTTAGATTGAGGCAAGAAGCCCTTATCTCACTGTTTAGAAACTTTGTAAAAATTCAGGCTGATAAAATAGTCCAAGTCTACTTGTACATTGGGGAAATACTGCTCTGCCAGGCCACTTTGGAAAAGTTAATTTGAGACAAGGAGAGAGTTCAAAGTGGTGGATTTATAAATTAATAGCCCCAGGACAGCACTAGTAGGGTTTTGTACGTAAACAGTTTGAGATAGTTATAAGATAGGCTTATAGTTTTAATAAAGAATTACAAATACCTGATATCTTATAAAAGTTTTTTTTATGTGCTGTGTTTTGTTTCTCTTCATCCTGTTATCTTATCAACTCCCTCTTTTTTGTCCAAATTATTTTAGATGTTTGTGATCTCCTAAAGTTATTAATATTTGTTTGCCTAAATAATGTTTCTTAAAAATGAAGAAGATGCTGTTTTATATTTCTTTCAAGATAGATCCATCATGTATAGCCAATTGATTCAGCTTAATTTCTTTAAATAGAAGATATGCTCATTTATTTGAGTTTCGTGTTTTCAAGCAAACAGTAGCAAATTATGCTATTTAGTGTAATAGTAGCTTCAGTGACATACAAGTGTATGCTGGCTTAAACAAAATAGTAGCTTATTTCTTGCTTTCCCAAAGTTCTGATTCATGGATAGCTCTTCTCTAAGATAATACATAAGAACACACACCTCTCCCATTTAACTGCTGTACCATCATCAACATATGGCTTCTAAGATCATTTTGCCCCTCTACATCATGTCAACTCAAAAGGAAAGTTCATAAATGGTCCCACGTAGAAGGTGTAGAAATGGTATACCTTTGCTCACATTACTGTATTAGTCAGGGTTCTCTAGAGGAACAGAACTAACAGAATATATATATATATATATATATATATATATATATATATATATATATCTCACATACCTATACGATATATATATCACATATATATATCACATATATATATGAAGGGGAATTTATTAAGTATTAACTTACACAATCACAAGGTCCCACACAGGATATTGCAAGCTGAGGAGCAAGGGGAGCCAGTTCTTATCCCAAAAGTGAATTATGTGGAATCTGATGTTAGAGGGCAGAAAGCATCCGATACGGGAAAAAGTTGTAGGCTGGGAGGCTAGGCCTGTCTCTCCTTTTCATGTTTTTCTGCCTGCTTTGTAATTGCTGGAAACTGATTAGATTGTGCCCACCAGATTAAGGTTGGATCTGCCTTCTCCAGCCCACTGACTCAAATATTAATCTCTTTTGACAACACCCACACAGACACACCCAGGATTAATACTTTGTATCCCTCAATCCAATCAAGTGGACACTCAGTATTAACCATCATACATTCCATTGTCCCGATTGAGTTGTATGACCACATCTGATCAAAAGGAATGTTAGAAAAGTAGCTCAACTTTGTTCATAAATTAAAAAGGAAATGGATCTGGTAACCAGCCAGCAATGTCTACCATGATATATTATAGAATAGTATCAGGCCACTATAATATAAAATGAAGAATTTTATCGTTCCATGAAGTTTAAAACATTAATGTTGGCTACTATGGTGAAATAATGCTTCTTAATTTTGTTAGCTATAATTCTAATAAAATACATACATATGTACTTACAATCTTTTCTTTTGTTTGCATGAAAATGAAAAAGACATTTTTTACACAAACATTTATGCATTCATTTAATAATTCACTATATCATAATAACCAGTCTTCCATTTTTTCCTTTTATACCACTTTGTTTCTGATAATGAACCATGTCTTAGTTCTCTTGAGGTCATTAAAAACATATATAAGGAAGTATTATAATTCTTCAGACTTAAAATACAAAATGAATTTTCTTACTCAATGAAGCCTATTTCTCTCTGTACACTGGTTTTCCCATGTTCCATTGTATTCTTAGAATACCTGGACAGGAAGGCAATGTTAATAGCAACTAATAAGTTATGTATAGTACCTTTACTGGAAAATTCTTTTCAAACGTGTTGAATTGGTATATAATTTGCAGAAACTTCTTAAAAAAGATATCTTCTCATTAGATATTAATGCATCAGTACTTTAAATGTAAATTTAATGCTGTTTTAAATCCTGAAGGAATTGAATATGATAATGTTACCTTTTAAAATTGTTAGTTTTTTCAGTGTTTTACACTACTATGGAGTCTTTCTGCTCTTACCACAATATACAATATTGTCGAGTAATATTAGAGAACATGTTGAAGTATAAATAAGATCACAAATGTAGTCAGGAAAATTGATTACTAAGGAGAATAGAAAGATGATATTGAGCATTTTATCTTTAGCTACTCATTTGAATGCTTATAATAACTGAAATCTATTTCATAGATTGAGGAAAATAACTTGAAACTATCAACTCTATTTCCATTTTCATACCATTTTCTTGAAGTAAATACTGTACAAAGGTAACTAAGGATGAAAGCTTAAAATAATCTGCCAGCCACAGGAAGAATTTTGTATATTTTTTTCCTTTGATTAATTAGGCCTGTTTATAGTTAGAGGGTATGTTTTCCATGCTGAAGAGATGGTGACAGATGAATCAAATATTATGAACAAAAACTACAGTAAAGATGAGTAAAGGATTCCATCTGACAACTTTGGTCATAACCGGTTTTGACAGGATGAAAATGCTCTCCAAATATATTCATGTCTTAATTTCAGGAACTGATGACCTTATACAGAAAAAAAAATAAGACTTTGCAGGTGTGGTTAAATTAAGGATCTTAAAATGGAAGTCACCCTGGATTATCTGGGTAGGCCCTCAATACAATTATAAGTGTCCTTATACAAAGGAGGCGGAGAATTTAACTACAGAAAAGTAGAAATAAATGTGCCTACAGAAGATATAGAAGAGAAGGGGAGCAATTTGAAGATGCTATGCTGCTGGCTTTGAAGATAGAGGAAGGGGTCATAAGCCGAGAAAATCAGGTAGCCTGGCAAAGCAGGGAAATGGATGGTTCCTTAGTCTCCAAGGGGACTCAGCACTGATGACCCCTTGACTTTAGACTAGTGAAATCGATTTTGGACTTCTGACCACTAGAGTAAGAGTTAAATTTGTGGGTTTTATTTCACCACCAAGTTTGGGGTAATGTGTTCCAGCAGTAGGAAATGAATACCCCAGTACGTGACCAAATCTATCCATGCTACACATAGGAGAGGTTGAATCACGCTCCTTCTGACTGCAGTGGCTTATTTCCTTGCTATAGCTACAGCTTAGAGGCCCAAGAGGATCAGAAAGTAAAAGGTGAAACTATGCATTTTGCTGTATTTGAGAATTTAAGTGGTCAGTTGTTAGAGAATAATGGAGCTGGGGAGAAGCAGGGAATTAAAGAAGATAATCATGAATAACAAAAGATAAGACTAAATGATGTTTTCTCTCTGGGTGGGGTTTCCTACTTGGTTTCTGTTACACACAGAATCATTGTCTTTATAAAACACACAACAATTTTCCCCTAAATGTCTGCTTGTTATCTCTTTCTTTCAGACACACACACATACCCAAATACACACACACCTCTGAGAAATCAGTTCTGATATCAGAACTAACTGGGGCTTTCATGTTTCATTTTATAAATAAAAATAAGTTCCCTTGATCATTCTTAGGACTCCACCCCATACCATAACAGACATGATAGTTGGGGACCAAATGTACCAACCAGTAGAATAACATTTCAGAAATTCTGGAACTGTCAATATTAAACTCTTACACAGAATGGGCTCTCTTTATTACTTGCCAATCTGTGTTCTTACAAAAGTCAAAAACTCACAACTCTTAATGCTGTTGTTGGTCTCTAATCAGTTGCAATGCCAAATATTTGAGAATTGTGTTATGTCACTCACCATTAAGAAGCACAGCATGTGGTAGGCCTTTTTGGATTGTGAAAGTGACAGGTTATACACGTAGAAATACTGGATGACACAGAAAGCTACAAGCCTTGATTAGGCCTGGACTAGAAAAGAGGACTACAACAGGTCCAGGCTGTCATTCAAGCAGTTCTGCTGTTAGGGCCATAGGCAGATCTGGGTTGTTGCCAGAAACCCCATATCATGAACCATAGTTACACGAAATTCTTGTTCTCCCTAGACTTTTGGCCATAAGGGCATTCTTTTTAATCAGCTGAGGGAGGAAAAAGAATCCCAGATTTGGTTTACATATAGGTTGGCTGGATATATGGCTGCAAACCAAAAATGGATGAAAGTTGCGTTACTGTCACGTTCTTGGATGGCCTTAGTGAACAGTGGAGAGCATTACAGTACATCTGGTCATCTATTTAGTATGAAAGAAAAAATGATCAGAGCCAAGAATAAATACGTATTACTGGGCAGTTGTCAACGGACTGGCTATTTTGGAAGAACCTGGAAGGAAAAAGAATAAAAATTAGAGACAATAAATTTTGGATAAAGGCATACAAATAGATATTTAGTTGGGGGCACAGCAAGTAAAGATTTTTGTTTCACACATTCACATCTATGAGAATTTATTCACCATGGAAGTACCACTGAACAGTCCTCGGTCACCATGCAACTGACATCGTGGGCCTATGAACAAACTGATGACATTGACAGAGTGATGCTACATGTGGACTAAACGGTACTGATTCCCACTGATCTACCTCCCGTTGACGCTAAAGTTGAGCTAGCTCCGATGCCTCTGAATGTCCAGTCTTTCAACAACAACAAAAAAAATGAGCTCTAAATATGGCATAATTCCTTGAGAAGACCAATTTGGCCACTTGGCGCATATTAGTTACATTCATCTCCTGCCACCTTGTAAGGGCCAGGGCTTTACACTAACAGTAATAGGGCTGTTTGCTCAATATGGATTTGCCTTTCTTGCTCACAGAGCCTCAGCCAGGACCATTACACATGGATTACAGAATGGCTCATACATAGTCCTGGGATCCCACATTACATACTATTTAACCAAACAACCATGTTACAAAAAAAGAACTGTAGAAATGAATCTGTGACCATGGGATCCCAAGGCCGTTATATGTGGATTATAGAATGGCTCATACATAATCTTGAGATTCCACATTACATACTATTTAACCAAACAACCCATGTCACAAAAAAAAAAAAAAAAAAAGGAATTGTAGAAATGAGCCTGTTACCATGGGATTCACGGTTTATATTGCACACTGCACCAGAAGCAGAATCACTGGAAAGGCCTAATGAAGAATGAGCAAAAGTGCCAGTTCAGAGATAATATTCTGTAAGGATTTGAAAATTTTGCAGTGATTTGATAATCAAAACTACTGCATAGCTTGCTGTCTATATTCACATGACTATAGTATTGTGCTATCTTCATCAATTTAACTTTATAATTCCTGAAAACACTTGCCCAGGATGAGAAAAATGATAAATTTCTTTTTCATTTATTCCACAGGTTTTCTCAAGGACTCGTTAATTCTTCCACAGAAAAGCATCAAACAACAATTTATACTCCATGACTCTATGGACTCCTCGCCTGATCATCCTTCCCTTGGTGTGTCTAGTGCCTATAAACTATTATATCATGATCATTACACAATCCTAACCAAGTCCCCATGTTGAAAGAACTGTCTTAAAAGTGACTTTACAATTTCAATGTCTAGACTCCTGTTCTCCCCTCTGGGATGTTACTAAGATTTTGTCAAAGTATTTCTCTTAAGTATGATGAGCAACAAACTCAGCTTAATATTTTCGATAGGTTGCTTTTTGATGTTTTGGGAGCCAGCATTCAACAGATGTTTCACTACGGAAACTCTAAATATATTTCATAATAAAATTGAGTTATACTCTATATATAAATTTTTCATACTTTCTCTAAATTTTTTGCCTAGTCTATGTGTTAGGTATGAAATACATATATATGAATGAATCTCAGGTCCCAGTGTTTGTGTAGATGTGGGTTCTGATTTTGCCAGCTTCCTTGGCAGACTCTATTTGCTCTAGGAGGTGCTACTGAGATAAAAAGCTTTGGTTATATGTTTACAATGGCACATCTAAAACAATCTGAACATACGCAGAAAATAAAAATAGCAGATGTCAGACACAGCTTTTCTAGGCATAGTGATAGAATGCCTGCATTAGTCACTCTCTAATAAAAATTTGCTGTTTGAAGATAAGTGGCTTCCTTTTGCAATGTACAACAACTTCCCAATTTGTATTTAATTTTAATAAAAATCGATGACACAGCATGGTATGAATTTGGCACATTAGCAATGAAAAATTCTAGGGCAGCTTGTTCTCTTAATCTGAAATGAGGTCATTTCTGCTAGGCTTGTTCATTTATGTACTGCTGTGACTGCACTTTGTACCTCTGAGGAAGTCCTCAAAGATGTGACGTTCCATTCTATTGGCAGATTTTACTCAGTAGTGAGAAGTGAAGAATTAATTAGTTAATGGTCCTAATCAATAGCCTTTATCTCAATATTCTTTTTTTTTTAACCTGGGCACGGATATATTTTAATAATATTGAATAAACCAATTTTTTCATTTCATAAGGAAAGTAACCTCAGTTATCATAGTTATCAAAATGGTGCATTTAAGTTCATTAAATCAGTAATTTATAAAAGGAAGAGCCAATGTTTTATACATAATAAATTAGGTAAACTAAAATCAAAATAACACAAAGCAAATGTGTTTTATTTTTCTCCTGATATTATACTACTGTATATTAAATTAAGAAAATAGAATGAAAGAAAAATTAAGGACAGAGTTTTCACACTTTTTATGATAGGTTGTTATTATATTTGTCAGATTGTAGCCTAGGCCACCTCTTCTCCAAGTATGGTTCCTGGATGACCAGGTTCAACATCACCTGGGAATTTGTTTGAGACAAATTCTCAGGCTCCACCCCAAACCTACTGAATTAGAAATTTTGAGAATGGGACCCAGTTAATTGATTTAAGACACCCTAAAGATGATTCTGATATGTACTAGTCTAGGAAAACTTTAAAGTTAATGTTAAACAAGTGCTGACCAATCAATAACTATTTGGTAATGATTTCCCCAGACACTAAAAAAAAAAAAAAATGTGTGTTTATATTTGGAAATAAGAGAACAATGTATTAAAATATAAATGTCAGTATCGCTACACTGAGTGCTCCAGCTTCCTCATCTGAAACATGTAAAATTAAATAATGTCCTAGATTTCTTCCATTTCTTAGAATCTGTAATTGCATGACTGAATGATCAAAATAAAATATTATTATAAGCATAATTTATTTAAAAATCTGTGTAAAATTTAACATGAAATGCTGAATTTCATGTGGGAAGAGGTTGAACCAGGGATTTATAAAAGAGGAAAATTTGAGTACATTTATTGAAAAGGGGTTCATTCTTGGTGGAATACGCATTGCAGAAGCAAGGAGCAGATAACCAGTTTTCTTGCACAGAGTTCTGGGACACAGTGCAAGAGTAAGATGTGATTATCAGGTCCTGAAGGCTGACTGAGAAGTGTGCACTTGTTTCAGATCTCCATGGAGTTTTCAAGCATACGAGTGGAAAGAAACAGTGTTTTCTTTTTCTTTTTTTCCAGCAGTGGCTCTGATATATATGAGGGATTGAAGAAGGAAAATGGTAGAAGTTTGTAAAACAAAGCAGGCTAGAGATAATAAAGCCCTAAGCACAGTTATTTTAATAAGAAATGAGAAGTAGAAAAGCAAAGACAGAAATGAAAGTGCTTAAGCTGTTTGATTATGAGTGTCTAGGAGAGGGGAGACTTGATTGTGTCTGTGGTCCTCCTGGTTCCTACTGGTTGTTAGATTTATTGTTATAATCTGGGAGTCAAATGTACATGATTTGAAATGTTGGTCAAAAGATGTAGCATATAAACCATGCAAATTGTTGTTTGAATAATTTTTGTGCTCATTGATTTTGAAAAAAATACATAGGCATTATTTCATGGAATATGTATTTTTATAACCATGATGTTAATCTAAATGTGTCACCACTGGAGTCAGATTATAGAAATTTAACTCCTAGCTTGGTCACTAACCAGCTATATAATCCTGGAAAAATTATTTCATCCTTCTTAACCTCATTTAGATTTCTCAACTTTTTAACATAATGATAATGTCTGTATCATTGGGCTACGGTAAGGATTACATAAGAAAATCAATTTAAAAGTTAGCAAAGAGCCTGGTACATAATAAACATGCAATAAGTGTATGGTATTGATAAACAGACATCCAAATAAAAGGTAATTAACAGATTCTTAATAGGTTAATGAAAAAGGATCAAATATTTCAGATATAAAGCATTGCATAAAACATTACTGATATCTGTAATTTATTTAGGAACTTTAAAAGGTGTCTTTTCATGAGTAATGTTCTGTATATATATGAACATTTATAAAATACATTTTGCAAAAATTAACTTATTTTTGGGTAATAAATGTTAAAAATGTTTATAATCTCTTTTAGTTATAATTTTTCTTTTTCTGAGATGGCTTAACTTTTCTGAAAATATGTGCTAAGACATTGATCGGGTTCAGGACTTGTTACTGCAAAACAATGGCGTCTTGACATATTTCAGAATGTTTTAAGCAGAAGGAATCTGAGAAAACAGCAGAAGCAGGGAGGTCTCTGTGACCTTCTGCTACCCTTGTCCCCAGGCCAGTCATCAAACCTAGGAAGGATTTTCTGGATCCTCTCCTGAAGCAAATCGTAAGACCCCCATCTGAGAGATACCTTTCCTATACTCAGAAGAAACAAGCATCCTTATCTCAGAAGACAGAGATGCCTAGAAGAATCTGAACATACTGCTTTGCTAAGTTGCCCCAGTTTAATGCCATTAGATCACACTGTTTTTGCCCTATCATAGTTCTCCATGACTCTATTCTTCATCCATGAAAGCACTAGGTTTAACTGTTTCTTTGGGTTTTAATTTTCTTATGAAGGCTCCCATGTCAGGTAAAACTTATAGTAAATAAATTCAGATATTTTTCTCTTGTTAATCTATCTTTTGTTATGTGCCGTCAGCCAGTAGACTAAGATGGGAAGAACACAGATATTTTTCCTCCTGTATAGCATCATATATATTTAAATAATGACTTGTATCATTAAAAATTTTTAGCTGGATTTATCTCCATGTTCATACTGAGTTTTATTTAGAATCAATAAATGTTTATCAATGTAGATTTATTTGTTTCAAATACACTTGTGATATTTTAATATTTTATTCTTAAATATTAGGCACCTATTCATGAATTCACATCATTTATTTCAATGAATAGATTAATTCTTGATTTTTTTTCCATTAATACACTTTTTTTTAATGAAGAGGGTACAGAGGATAGCTGTTGTGGACTTTCTCAATGATAGTCATGTCACTCTACTAACATAATCTTTATTTCTCCAGGAAAGAGATTGTTCTTCGTGTCTTGCTAGTAAATTTTCTGCTAGTGATTTTTCCGGTCTTGTAGAATAAATCAGTCTATACATGTTCACTTTTCTGAGCCTTCTGTCTGCTTTCTTAATGCTCTGCTTAAGCAGTTCTGACATATCTACCTCATTTACTTGGTGTTTTCAAGTTTCCAGAAATAATTTTTGAAACATATTGGACCTATCTCCAGCACTCTTAAGGCATTATTACATTCTAAATGATGAGTGAGTGGCCCTATGTCAACAATTTTCTATAGGCTTTCACTTCATCTTCTCTGATCCCACATCATCAAGATCCATTGCCTAGCATGTTCTACAGATTTCTGCCAGTACACATTAGCCAATACCTAGAAGTCTTTTAGGTATAATTTTCCTCCCATAGCAGGAACTATGCTTTACCTGAGCTGTGGTGAGACTTGATTCTCTCTATTGGGCTAGAAGCAGTGAGCAGCAGTGGAGACACCTTAAAGGAGGCCAAGAATCATTTCTCAAGGCATTTGAGTCCTTTTCATAATATATATGTAGTGTGAGGCTGTGTTTCTCCAGCAAGGAGAATGAAATCTTCTCAGCCTGCTTAGAGTGTTTAGGGATATTTAGGGGTTTAAACACCTCTCACATCTCTACCCAAATATTCTGGCCTAAGAGTCTCATTTATTCGTTAACCCAGCTTTGGCTTTAACACAGGAGGAGCCCTGCTATGGTTGTAAAGTAAGCTTCCTTTGTGGTCTGCGCTTGTTACAATTAAGATTGTGGTTTTCAGTACACTCCTGTATCTAGCTACAGTTGATAAGGTGTCACCAAGGACACTTTCTGAGCTTCACACTGTAAGTCATTTTGTTTGCTAATCCATGTTTGTTAACTTCCCTTCTTTGGGGCTTCTATGATGTTAACAATCACCAAATAACATAAAAATATGCATAATTAGCATTCTTTCAAGCACTAGAGCTATTACATAGACCAGTGCTAACTTCTACAAGTCTTTTAGGTTTTCTAATCTGATCCATGTGAGTAATTGCATTGTACAGGATGCTATGGATAATTATTAACCCAATTACTAACAGCAAGGAGGGCCTTGTTGATATTTGCACAGCAAGAGATCTAACTTCAGAATCTCATCCTTCACCAACTCTCTTTAGCTGAGTTCCCTAGATGCATACTTCAAGAAAAGGATTTGATTGCAAATTAACTGCAGGAAGAGTCAGTAAAGAAGTGGGAAGTAAGACAGGAAAGGAAACAAAATTAATAAAAGGTGCTTTAACTAGCCAGGTTATCCCTGAGGCACTAAGGCTCAGTCTTAAGGAAAATCCCTGGTACATGGCCAAGTTATCTGATCCAAACTTCGAAAAATCTGGAACATTTATCCTTCAATTCATTTCTATAAATTGAATGAGTGACAACCACTAAGGGTTTAATCATGGTCATTTCTAGCCTTGCACAGGGTGTGAGTTGAGAAAAAGCTCTCAGGCAGAGACATCTTTGACATATATGGGAATGGAATTCCTTTCTATAGCTCAGGATGCTACGTAAGCTTCAATCATCTGATCTTTCTTTGAGTCTCATGTTTTGTGAGACACCAGTGCGAATGCATGTAATTAAAAGAGTTTTTCTCATGTTAATCTGTCTTATGCCAATTTAATTCATAGACCAGTCAAAAAACCTACGAGAGACATTTTCCCTCTCTTATACACACACAGAGAATATTGTTTGCATAGAATATGGAGTGATAATTCGATGAAGTTTTCTAAACATGTTTCATGTTTGGTTTGGTTTGGTTTAATCTACAAAGTAGGAATAAGATTACCTAACTCCTACTCTTGATGTTAAAATTTAATTATTTTTTCATATGTGAAGTAGTTAGAACAGCTCCCGGCACTATCAAGTGTTTATAAATATTAACAATTATTAGTATTATTATATTTCTACTATTATTTTTAGAAGATTGGGAGCATGATCAGCCACTTACTACAGAGTGAGAAGCAGAGGCATATGCCTCATCAGAACACCACACCCAGTGATAGCCAGGAAAGCAATTAGACTAAAAACCTCCTGACCATTCTCTTTTTTGGGGGGACAGTGTGAGTGATAGGAAAAGGAGATCACTGTTATGTAAGTACACATATTATATAAATATATACTATATATAATTTATATAAATATATAATTTATACATATAAATTATATATAAAATTATGTAATATATATTTTTGTTTTAAATTTGATCTTATTCTTTTATCAAAACGAATGGTTTTTACCTTTATCATCCAAAAATAAAAAAGATAGTCTATTGGTATTGAAAATTACTGCTCTAAGAGGGCAATCATCAGTTTTACTTGTGAGAGTTTAAAAAAAACTCTGAGAACCAGGTTACCTCTCCTGCAGATTCTGATTTATAAATTCTGGATTGTGGCTTGGAGCATTGTGACTGAGACAATTCATAAAGATAATCTCAACCTAACTGATAAGAGTAACAGTGTGACACATAAAATTATTGCCAATGATTTGGGTAAAAGAAAAATTCTAAGCTTCCTTGCCCCCTAAAATTAGCTTGCACATAAAATCAGAACTCTCCTGTTTTCAATGAATCACAAATATAACCAACTACTTCATGGAAACTACCCAAAATTAAACAAATTCACAAACTTTTGCAATTTATGCTCCTTGAGGAAAGAAGGACATTTCATATGTTATTGAAGCTCTTTTATTACTGAGTAAAATAGCTTGGAGTATTAAACTGATCACTTTAAAACTAATAATGAATGATTTTACAGTGCTATTGCTCTCACAGCTTAACGTAAGAGAAATAAATTAGTTACAAATTTAACTAAATGCTGCTATTTGCATAGTATTTGCAAAGATTTGCCTTAGTAAATTGAGAAAAAAAAGCAGTGGTTTTTACCATTAGTGTATAGTAGTAAAAAGAACAACATGAGATGGTTCAAAAGTTCAATCTGAATAAACAGTTAAGATGTTTGAATCTTGGTTGACTTTTAGCCAAACCACGCAAACTTTTCAAGTTTTCAAACTTTGACTGGAATTCTTATAAGAACAGTCTGTGTTAGGATATTCTTTGCAGTTTTTAATCTTTATTCTTTTGGACCAGGAAAAAGAGGAAAAATAAATAAATAGTAAAGGCACAGTTTTATTTTAGTTTCATAGTTCTGATATGTTTTTTCTTACCATGTAAAGTTCAAAAAAAAAAAGAAAATAAAATAATTGTAAATTAAAAGCATACACCCACATGCGATAGTTGGGAAACATTCTGGCTCTATGTACTCTAAGCTGTTTTTGACTTTTTCCCCCACCAGCACATTTAGAAGCAGTGACCTTCTTTTCCCACCCACCATTCACACACTCTTCAAAAGAAAAAAGTATCAGGAGGTTTTTAGTTTAATTATTTTCTTGAATATCACTGGATATGGTGTTCTGATGAGGAGTGTGCCTCTGCTTCTGACTCTGAAGTAAGTCCCTGATCATACTTCCAATCTTCTTAAAAAAAATACATAATAATGACAATAATAGTTGTCATTATTTATAAATACTTGCTAGTACCAAGAACTGTTATAAGTGCTTTATATATTAAAATTGGTTAAATTTTAACATCAACCTTAAGAGTTAGGTACTATTATTATTCCTATTTTGTAGATGCAACTGAACTAAACCAAACATGAGACTTGTTGGAAAACCTCATCGAATATCACTCCACATTCTAGCCATTTCAAACTATTTTTATGCCTCAGAAAGTATACATTTTTTGGAGTTTTTCCATTAGCATTGCAAATGATATTCTCCATGCCTGTATAGGAGAGGGAAAAATGTCTTCAGTCCACTCTTTTAGATTCTTTGACTGGCCTACGAATTAAAATGACATAAGACAGATTAACAGGAGAAAAACTATTTTAATTACATGCACATGCACTGGAATCCCACAAAACATGAGACTCAAAGAGAGATCAGATGATTGAAGTTTATATGGCATCCTGGAGTATAGAAAGGAATAGAGGCTCAAGGCTTCTAGAAGATGGTGCAGACAGGTTATGGGAAATTGAAGAGAGGAAACGTGTGGTGAATAAAGTGGTCTTGCTAGGCAGATACAAGACTCCCAGGAAAAAAAAAATACAATTTCAGAGCTACCTCTCTGTCTGTAGTTTTTCAGAATAACCTGCTCAAAATATGACTAAGTACATGTGGAGATGGCATTCTGTCTCCTACAGTCATGTTTTGTGTAGGTGTGTCCTGAGTCCCAACAGTTGCAGTGCCTTCTCATCGTCCCTGAGCACCTGACTAAATTCATGTCAGGCATCATTTTGTTCATTTCGTGTTCCCCTCAGATTCATTCAGATGTTTATTCTTTGTTACCTGAGAGATTTTTGGAGATGCTTCTATCTTAATCTTTTTTTATTGATGGTCTGTGAGCTTTCATGCAAGAGATTTCAACTTTTGTCTCTATATTCCTCTGCTCTAGAATAAGACTGTCCAACAGAATGTTTTATGATAAGGAAAATGTTCTATATCTGTGCTGACTAGTAAACTAGCCCCTAGCCATATGGAGTTCCTGGGCTCTTCAAATGTAGCTAGTATATCTGCAGAACTGAATTTTTAGTTTTGGTTAGTTTGAGATTAATTTAAATAGCTATGTATGGCTACTGTATTGGACAATACAGATTTAGAATATAGTTGACACTCTTTACAGGTACACAAACAGTGAATAATGAATGAATGCATGAATAAATAAGTTAATAAGTTGAAATGAATATAAGTCATCTGAGTAAATAAAGATAGGGAAAACTAGAAATAGGGAGGTAGTAAGAAAGCTACCTCAGGATTCTGTCCATTTATACCACTCACACTCGTTCCTAAAAACCCATCTTGTGGTAGAAGTGATAATAAAAATAAATGCTAAGTTAAACTAGTGTTAGCAATAAAATTTTGGAACCACCATTCCCAGATTATTTGATTCTACTAAAAATGATTTCAGGTCAGGAGAAAAAGGATTCTTTTATTTTCAACATCAGTGTTCGTGTCTGCATGTTTTTATAAATAATTTACGTTAGAATTTCAGATAATTGCTTTGGTTCCTTTTTAACAGCATAATATTTTCAATACATTTTGTATATATACAATATGATTCATTCTTTGTTTTTAGAAATGATATCCTCAACATAAGCAACTCTAAAATGTTCTAGGTAATCAAGCTTTTAAAAAAGTAGAATCTTATATGGTATTCTTATTAACATAAAATTATTATTATCATAGTTACATTACTTTTAATCACCACTATCTGTTTACATGTTTACAGAAGAATAATGAATACAGAAACAAATCTTCAACATTACAATTTTCCAAACATATTCTATTCCTTGTTTTTAGTCGTGCTAATAATTGCTTCTTTTTTTAGGTAATAAGAATATCTTAATGGGAGTATTAAAAGGCCTACATTTGAACTGTATCAAAGATAAAATGTTAATATATAGAAATTTTAATTATACAAATTGAATACACTTATTTTCAGCTTTCATCACCCCATAGCCCTGTGTATACCAATTTTCCATGTTCTATTCAGTTTATAGTACTTATCTAGTTTATGTTGCACCTTTATTCATGTTATATTTGCTACAAATTATTAACCACAAGCTAATTTCAAGTCATCCAGTATAAAGCATGAAAAATAAGCCTTTAGAAATTTTGAAGTTGTTTCAAGACATAACACTGGTGTTTTGTGACATTTTACGTAATGTATTAATATCTTTATTTCTGAGGGTTTCTTGCCATTTGCCTAAATCACATTTCTAAATATCCCTGGATGGCTCCTTCAACATCCTTGTTTGTAGTTTATGGATAACTTTATCGCCATTGACCTGTAATTCTGTGCCTCTCCAGCAAATCACTCACACAGCCTCACAGCTAGAATTCTCATTACCTGATACTGCTTTACTGCTGCTAACAATTTAAGCTCAGAATATATTGTGTGTCCACAATCTGTTGTCTTTTCAACCATCTTGGTTTTCCTAGTGCATTTTTACTTCATTGAGCCTCCAGTTTTGTGTTTCCTTTTATTTCCACAGCCCACTCCTGTTCTTTATTTTATTCCCTCGTCTGTTCATATTCCACTGACATACTTTATCGTTTTCAGTGTTTCAACTTATTTTTCATTACATTTACCTGGAAATTGTCTTGCTTTCTGTGCTCATGCCCAGAGTAATATATGCACTGGAGAAAAATTCAGGAAACATGCACATTTACAAAAATACAAAATATATCTAACTTTAATATCTTAGGTTTAAATCCAAAATTGACTCCAAATCCCAAATGAAGGCCCACTCTTCTTCAATGTTTTCCTGATATCCTTTTCTATTTTCTTTATTCTTTTCTTTTCTTTTCTTTCTTTCTTTCTTTTTTCTTTTTTTTTTTTTTTTTAGACAAAATCTCGCTCTGCCACAAGGCTGGAGTGCAGTGGCACGATCTCAGCTCACTGCTACTTCCACCTCCTGGATTCAAACGATTCTCCTGCCTCAGCCTCCCAAGTAGCTGGGCTACAGGCGTGCACCACTATGCCCAGCTAATTTTTGTATTTTTAGTAGAGACAGGGTTTCACCATGTTGGCCAGGATGGTCTCAATCTCTTGACCTCGTGTCCACCTGCCTCGACCTCCCAAAGCGCTGGGATTACAGGTGTGAGTCACTGCGCCTGGCCTCCTTTTCTGTTTTCTTAGTCAATTCTTTTCCCCATTCTCCTTAGTGAACATTTGAAACTTTCTTCATTCTCTTAAAACCTTTAACTCTCCTTCAGAGTGTTTAGTCAGTAGTTTCTAAAATCAAGAAAAAATCAGACTTTCTCAATGTATTGGGCAGTTCTTGCATTGTTAGAAAGAAATACCAGAAACTGGATAATTTACAAAGAAAAGAGGTTTAATTGGGTGATGGTTCTGCAAGTTCTACATAAAGCATGATGCTGGCGTCTGTTTGGCTTCTGGGGAGGCCTCAGGAAACTTATAATCATGGCAGAAGATACGAGGGAACAGACATATCAAATGGTGAAAGCAAGAGTGAGAGAGAACTAGCAAACGGAAACACTTCTAAACAGCTAGATCTTGCAAGAACTTACCATCATGAAGACAGCACCTAAAGGATGGTGCTAAGCCATTCATGAGAAATCCACCCCCGCAATCCAGTCACCTCACACCAGGCACTACCCAGTACTGGGGATTACAATTCAACATGAGATTTGGGCAGGGACACATATCTAAACTATGGCACTCAACTTCCTGATATTACTCCACAAGTATCTCTATAATCATCCCTTTTTCCTTCCTTCTATTAAAATGGCAAAAATATTCTTCACTTTGAAGTCTGCAACATCTTCTACTTATGATGTATATTCTATGTTGCCTAGCTTTCTCAGGGAGCTTAATCCTGAGATTATTCTCTCTTTTTCATCTTCAGTCTCTCTCTCTCCCTTTTTCCCCACCTCTCCTTCTTCCACGAAAAAAAAAAAAAACTTCAATCCCTTAAGGTACTATGTTGAGACCATCCTTACTCTTTCAACTATCATTTACTTTCCCAAGTCAGTAGATTTTAGGCCACACCTCTCCTGATTCAGTGTTATATATCTAAAAGTCAGTTAGCAACTCTATATCACATATTCTTCAAATTCAACATGTTCAAAGATGAATTTATGTTTCTCATCTTAGGGGAAAACACCAGATGTTAGGTATTTGCTAAATTAGAAACCAGAGGCCCATCCTTGCAACTTCTTTTTCATTTATTTGCCCATTCAATCTATCATCTCTAACATGTCAATTCTAGCATTTAAATACCACTAGCACCTTTTTTGTTTAGTCTTTCATCAACTTTCTCTTGAGTTATTACAAGAATACTTTGTTTAGCCCTCTTCCAGTCTAGTTAATGCATTTAAAACTCACTGCTTCTTTCTTTTTGAGCAAAACTTCAGTGATCCCTCCTTTAGGATGCAGCTTAAAAGCTTTAAATTATTCCCAATTTTGTATAGAATTTGGTCCAAGCTTTACGTCACACCTTTCATCCACTGTCTTAACTCGTTCCTTTCAACAACTTGGATTTGTCTGATGCCACTATCCTGTCTTTGATCTTGCTTTGAACATGCTATTTTGGCTGATTTTCCTAGCTAATTCATACCTATATTTTAAATTGTACCTTGGATGTCCCTTTTCCCAAGAAGTTTTCCTTGCCCATTTTCCCTTTTAAGCTATTGTTGTGTTTCACATAGCTGCTTCTACTATGCACTATACTTGTCCCATTAAAGCAATCATGGCATTGTATAATTAGTGCCTTTTGAGAATTTTCTCCACTAATCTGTAAACTCTGCAAGACTGTGAACTATGTTTATCTCATTCACAGTCATAGCTCCAGAGCCAGTACGTCAGGCACAGAGTAATTATTTGTTAGAATTAAATAAAAATGACAGATAGAAGAAAAATGTGAGACTGAAGGCTACCCATAGAAAAAAGGCATAAAGATATGTAATAAAAATGTGTGCCCCACACCCTTTCCCACCAGAATAAAAAAATAAACTGATTTGGTTATCTAGGAAGCTGATTAGGAAGTGCAGGTTATGAAAACTGTATATTTTCTTTAGAATATTGTTTATATTATCTACCAACCTTTGTTGACTGGCAAACATTGAAAGGTTTTTGTACCATTTTAAGATCAATAAGTGTTCAGACACTGTCAAAGCTTGGCAGAGTAGATTTACAAGTATTTGGGTTACAAAGAGATAACACAATCAGTTTCCTTTGTCTCAAGCTTAAATTGTGGCCCAAGGATAGTCTCAAAGTTCACCTCCGTGGAGAAAAACAAAAGACATTTCATTACGAGCAAGGTTATGCAATATTTTCATCCACCAGATGGGATAAATGTTGTCAATTCATCTTTCTTACCATACCTTAGCATTACAAAGTACAAACACATGATTCACTTCCACCTTTGGTTGTTTTATTGATGAATGGAGAGGCATAGCACTCAACATGGGAGCAAACTTGGTTTGATGCATTTTCCAACTTTTTCTCTTTATTTGCCAAACGTTCTCCTTCTTTCACATTGGTAAAGATTCAAACTACTTAATTGAAATCTACTGAGTCTAATATGATTAAGCTAAAGTGTATGGTAAAACAAACATGTGCACACAAGCAACACAAAACACAAAAACATTAAGTATGTATTTTTCCTTTCATTTTCCTCTACTCTTGTTTCTGAGAATACATATATTAGTCAATATTACATTCTGTTATTTCTCCTTTTTTTCCTTCTTCCTTTTTATTTTTCTGTCTTTTATATATTTTAAATCATTTTTAAGGTTATATATGATATTTCATGACAGAGAGGTGATAGCAGGAATAGTATGCAATATCAGAGCCAGCCAGAAACATTGCCCACTGATTTTTTTTGCGGGGAATAGAAACAATAAGCCTCAGAGATGATGCTTGTTACCAAAGTGGAGGCAACATGGAACCAACTTTCTTTCCCCAAAAGTCATAGCCGTCTCTTTTTTATTTTCTTTCGTTCCTCAAATGCCACTCATCAATGAGATCTTCTCTGGTCACTCTACATACAATATCAATCTCTCCATGCCCCGACTCTGTATTAGATTTATACAGTTTTATTTTCACTAAGACTTTTAGGATGAACTGAACTGTACGTGTACATATTATATATACTGATGAGTTTGTTTCCTCCTTTTCTCAGCTATAATATAAGCTCTAGGAGGGCAAACATCTTGTGGTGTCCTTAGTTATATATCTAATGTCCAGAAGAATTCTTCGAACATAGTAGTTAATTGATAAATATATGTCAATTTAATGAATAAATTTCCTTCTCTGAGGCTGAAAAGATCAGAAAAATGTAAACTTAATAGAGACCTACTGTATTACCAAAATAAAGTCAGTTGTAAGGATACAGAAATACAAAAGTTACAAATAGCTTTCACAATATTCTCTTCTATCTTATTCTGAGTTCATTTCAAATTTTGATTTCAACAAAGCCAGATAGATTTTAAATATATTTGTACAATTTATATTGGAGTAATTAAAATATGGCTAATTGCTATGGGGAATAATAAATACTACAGAAAGGTCACAGCCTTAGCCTTTAGTTAAATACATGTATTTCAATTTTACTGTCACTCTACTACATGCTCAGCATTTCTAAACTTAAAAGTAGAGTTTATCTTGCATATTTTTATTTTCATTTTTTATTATTATGATTGTTATGATTATTGCTTGAGACAAAGTCTGGCTCGGTTGCCCAGCCTGCTCCACTCACTGCAGCATCTGTCTCCTGGGTTCAAGCAATTCTCCTGCCTCAGACTCCCAAGTAGCTGGGATTACAGGCATCTGCCACCACTCCTGGGTAATTTTTGTATTTTTAGTAGAGATGGAATTTTGCCATGTTGGCGAGGCTGGTCTCCAACTCCTGAGTTCAGGTGATCCACCTGCTTTGGTCTCTCATCTCCTCAGCTGTAGCTGAGTGTTTTGGTAACGAAAGAAGAAAATGAAAGCAAAATACATTTGAATTTGCTTTTATCTTTTATGTAGCTTAAGAAATTGTACAGTAAATCAGTATAACATATTGATTTATATCATTACTTATTTTAATTATAAAATTACTGATTTTATTACATTATAGATTTGAAATGATGATGTGCATTCTTGCCTTTTCTTGTTTTTACTGCTCTGCCTAACAAAAAATTTAGAGATATTTCATAAATCTGTGAGGAGAAAGAATAGGGAGATACCATTAGCTATACAGTAGAGACATGACGAAAAGAATCCTTAGAAATAAAAGATGTTATGAAAGGGGGAGGGTGTAAGATAAAATTGCATGGTACTCTGAAAAATGGAAGGCATAGTCAACAGTTTATTTTATAGTAGATCGGTCATGGGACTATTTAATTATAGCATGATATAATTCACAAACACAACTATTCTTAATTTGTAGACTTTACACTAATGTTAAAGTATTGAGCTAGCTGACCACATTCTTTATTCATAACTATTTAAATGCTAATAATAAAACTGGTGAAAAACATTGTCTGAGCATTTATTATATAGGGAGTTTTCTGGCAAGTAGTTTACAAATACCACCTAAATGTCTTCCAAAAAATATTTTATATTTAGTTTTCGTCAATACAATGACTATAAACAAAAAGTACAGTTTTAATTTTTTCTTCAATAACTAATGAATTAGAATATTCTCTTACATTTTATATTAAAATTTACATTTCTGCCTTGGATTACTTTGTGTACTTAATTCATTTAAAAATCAAATGCATAGTTTCTAATTCATTTGCTATTGCTTTTCTTCTTCTTTTTTCTTTTCTTTTTTTTTTTTTTTTTTTTTTTTTTTTTTTTTTTTTTTTTTTTTTTTGACACAGAGTCTTGCTCTGTCACCCAGGCTAGAGTGCAATGGCATGATCTTGGCTCACTGCAACCTCTGCCTCCCAGGTTCAGCAATTCTCCTGCCTCAGCCTTTTGAGTAGCTGGGATTACAGGCATGCGCCACCATGCTTGGTTACATTTTGTATTTTTAGTAGATACAGGGTTTCACCATGCTGGCCAGTCTGGTTGTGAACTCCTGACCTCAGGTGATACGCCTATCTCAGCTTCTGAAATTGCTTTTTTGTATAATAAATATATTTAAGTCATCACATCTTGAAAATGTTTTTTAGTTTTTTGTTAATTTTATTTTGTTTAAAATAAACAAAATATAAACTATGAGTTCATATTTTGAACTGAGTTATCTTCTAGGAACTCAATTTTAAAAACACACAGAGTGCAAGCTGAATGAAAAAGGAGTGAAACCAAGCAGGTAAGGGATACAACTTATTGGATAAATCTCGTTCCTTTCTAAAGGGGACCCCTGAACCCAATTCTACCTGATGGCAGCCCTGTGGAAATATTAGTCTAGTTTTTCCAGATAATTTGGCAATTTTTCACCAAAAGAAACCAGTTAATTAGCCTTGTATTTGTAATTTTAAAATATTTACAGATTAAGTAACTTAAAAACAAACAACGTCTTTGAATGAATGGTAAAAAATTATCCTTATGTTGTCGCTGCTGCCTTGTCTGCAACCATTTTATAACCTCTGGTGTGTGTCCTTATGGTCTTGCTCTGAAAGCAATTCCTGATTAAAGATTGTATATTCACCTATACTTTCTTCTGCTATATTCTTAGCCCTGATGGTTTTTATCACATCTTTTATGAATTTTGGAAAGTGATGTGCATGTATCTAACTTATTTTTTCCCCTGTGGTTAGCTAACTATACTATTACCTTCAGTTTTTTGGTAGTGCTTTGAATAGCTCCCTTTATCATCCCAATGTTGGTAGAATTGTTCGTGTATCTGTTCTTTTATTCCTTTAATATATTTGTATATTCCCGAATGAGTACTCCATTTTAGTTTTGTAGTATAATGTTCCGTTTGGAGGACCAAGTCATCCATCACTTTCAAAAATTTGATAATTATTATATGACTACTTATTCTTTAAAGTAGACTGTAACATCACTTTAATAAAATGCAATTATATTAAAATTAGATATCACTTTTGGGAAAAATTACAACTTCATATGGAATTGTCCCATCTATCTCACACACATATACACACAAATCTGATACAATTTTGTGGTTTTTTCTTACGTGACATCAAGACCTTCTCAACTAAGGGTATAACTTGTGCTCAAGACTAGATGTAGGGACAGCAACACTTAAGAAAAGAAAAATTGTTTAATTATGTAATACTGAAAATTAGAGTCATAATAATTTAAAATTTTATAAAACGTTTTTGTAAACTATTTCTACTTATATAGGGTAAGGAATTCTTGGCTCGTAGACTGTGGACTGCTAAATATGCATAGATAAGCTTCAGAGCCTCTGCAAATCTCTTGCAATCCATTTGTATATATATATTTAATGTTCTGAGGAGAATGTCCACAGATTTCAATGGTTGCTCAAAGAATATAGCAATTTAAAAATGCTTAATGTCTCATGTAAACCATTTTCTGATTTATGACATGTTAAAACATTAAGTACAACTGGATGCTTCTAAGAGTTCTCTGATAGTTAAAAGTTGAAAATAATCAAATAAAATTTATTCATAAAAGATGGTCTATTCTAAAGATAAGAACAACTTAATATATTAATGCAATAAATTAGGTGGTAAATATAAAGTATATCAATTTTATATTTCCTAATAATTTACTAATATTAATAACAATTATGGTGATTATTGCTCGTTTCTACCAGTTATTGAGCACTCACCATGTACTAGTCATTGTGACAAACGTGTTAAACACAACTTCTTATTTCACCCTCAACAAGCCTCAAGCGTTAAGTATGATTATCATTATTTTTGCGTAGAAAGTGATCTTAAGAAACTGCAAAATTAGTAGCTGAACCAGAATTAGAACTCTAACACTAATTTTGAAAGGTATTGTTGAAAAAAAAGAGTCAATTCTTTAAGTTCCTCTTAATGTCTCAACATTAAACCTTAACTCAAAAGGTTAAGAGAACTCTGAGGATGATACAAGGAAAATCCCTTCTGGCCTTAAGAGTTTGTAGGATTGGAATAACAGAGATAAGGCACAGAGAGAAAATCCCAAGTTCCAGTTTTCCCTCTTTTTGTGGAAGATTAGAAACATCTACATAGTTATGAGAAATCCTGAGAATGTTAAAATGTATTGCTTTGACATAACTTGAGAGAAGATGCAGGCCTCTAGGAGAAGTCTAAGAACAATAACAGATAGTTTTCTATGTGTTCTTGTATATTAACGGCAACCTTATAAGGTAGAGGTAGCATTATTTTGCAAATAAAGAAACTGGCCAACAGTGACTTAGAGTGGCTTCCCCATGATAACACATATAGTCATCCTAGAGTTGGGATTTGAAATTGGAGGCCATTCTCGAACCATAAAAATACACAGGCTTTCCAGAGGAAGTGTGAGGAAGCCTCTCTTAGGTGAGTAGCATGAGTTTATCAAAATGGTAATGCATTTAGGTGACATTTCAGAACTTAAATAGATATAAATCAGTTTACCAACTAAAAGGGTAGGACAGGATGGAGGAATTATTGTGATACTGAGTTTCAATGTAGTCTTGCTTCATCATGCTAAGGTTATTGCTCTAGTACCATAGTGTCTTTTCAGTTATATTCTAGATTCCACCATCTAAGTTGAAGAATGTATGTTGTAGGAGTTGATTACATGACCCCATTAGAATGGGCTGCTAAAAATCATTAAAGAATGGCTTGCAAAACCTGGCGACAGTAGAACTAAAGGCAGAATGCCATATACAAGACCCCTTCATAGATAAAACTCAATAAACCCTAAAGTGTTTTTTTTTCCAGTTATGACTGCAGATTATAAATACTAAGGCAGTTTTTAAAAAATAGGTATGCCTAGCACCAAAAACAATCCATGAAAGAAAGAATTGTTAAGCTGGACTTCATTAAAATTAAAAATGTATGGTCTGCCAAAAGTACTGTCAAGAGAATGAAAAGACAAGCCACACAGGGAGAATATACTTGCAAAAGGCTTATCTGATAAAGGACTGTTATCCAAAATATACAAAGAACTCTGAAACTCAACAAAAAGCAAACAACTCATTTAAATGTTTGCCAAAATCCTTAACAGATACCTCACCAAATAATATAGGCAAGTGACAAAAAGGCATATAAAATGATGTTCCACATCATATGTCATCCAGAAAATTCAAATTAAAGCAACAACCAGATACAACTACGTCTCTATTGAATGGCCAAAATCCACAACATGACAACAAAAACTCTGGGGAAGAATGTGGACCAACCAGAACTTTTATTCATTGCTGGTGGGAATGCAAAACAATGCAGCTACTTAAGAAAGCAATTTGGCAATTTCTTATGCAACTATACATATTTTTACCATATGATCCAGCAATTACACTCCTTGGTATTTATCCAAAGAAGTTGAAATCTCATGTCCACACAAAAACTTGCACATGAATGTTTATAGTAACTTATTTACAATTGCCAAAACTTGGAAGCAACCAAGATGTCCTTCAAAAGGTGAATCGACAAATAAAATGTGGAATAGCCAAACAGTAAAATTTATTCAGTATTAAAAAGGAAAGAGCTATCATGCCATGAAAAGACACAGAAGAAACTTAAATGCATATTAGTAAGTGAGAGAAGCCAACCTGAAAAGACTTATACCACATGATTCCAAATGTATAACATCTTGGAAAAGGAGAAATATGAAGATGATAAAATGATGAGTGGTTGCCAGGGTTTAGGAAGGAGGAAAGAATGAATAGGCAGAGAACAGAGGATTGTTAGGGCAGTGAAAATATACTGTAATGGTGGATATATTTGTCCAAACCCGTAAAATGTCAGCGCTAAACGTGAGCCCTTATTTAAACCATGGACTTTGGGTGACAATGATGTGTCAGTGCAAGTTCATTAATACTAAGTGTATCACTCTGGTGGAGGCTGCTGATAACAGGTAAAGCTTTGCATGTTTTGGGAGAGAGAGTATATGGGAAGTCTCTGTACCTTCATCTCAACTTTGCCATGCACCCAAAACTTCTTTAAATAAAGTCCTTAAAAAAATACTCAGACTCCACTGTAGACAAACTGATCAGAATACTCGAGGATGGATCCTAGCTGTATGTATTTTTAGGTCTCTTCTGGTGACTCTAACGTAGGGTCAGCGTTGTATATTGGAAACAGGGTGGCACCTCTTTTCACTTTCCCTACTTTGTTTTGAGAATGTCAGTTTGATTTTTCTTCATGGAGTATGAGGTTGGGTGGAGCAGCACATTTGTTTTTTCAAATGTAACATGTCCTTACATGCTCTCCCAGTAGCACCGCTGACACTCTTCCCCTCACTCTCCTCATTCCCCTACAGGGGTGGAGTGTAGGACTGCATGATCTACTCATTTGGCTGGATTCTAAAATCATAGCATCTGTTTGGACAGAAATTTTGTCAATTCTGGGTAATAGCACCTACCTTTGGAAGAAATCTGTATTTTATTTAACTATTGACCACAAATAGAAAATAAATTTTTGTTGGCAACTTCCTTAAATAATCTCTTTAAATAGAACAGCTTGACTGGCCACTGGCCAGTCTTACATGATCTTTTGAAATTATTTTCTACAAACAGGAAAAAGACAGCAAGAGATTTTCGTAAATGAAACCAAAACTGTCACAACATGATAATTCAGTATCAACATTTTCAGGAAAAAAATGCATTCTTTTTCCTAAAACTTTTACTCTTACACATGATTTTCATAGTATTTATATATTTTAAAACTCTTCCATCCTGAATTATAGGCAATGGGGGAATGGAGACAGCAAACCACTGTGACCTGTATGTACCTGTGCAACAATCCTGCAGAATGCAGGATGTGCACAGGTACCCCAGAGCCCAAAGTACAATAAAAAATAAAAAAGAAAAGAAAAGAAAAAAAAACTTTTCCATCCTGAATTATTAACACACATACATATTTCTACCATGGGATATTACTTAAGAAAGCCTCTTATTAATATTTAACATCTACAAACTATAACATGCTACTACTGAAATAGTATAATCTGCAAGTACATAATATTACATTTATGAAATGGTGAAATATCTTCATTTATAATAATAATACTTTTTTTACTGTGGTGAATTTGATTTTTTTTTTCTATAATATAGTACCTACACACGTGGCACCTTTAGAGATTGTGATGATATGTTGAATTTGACTACAGAATTGCTAAAGTGTATTTCAGTTGTAAAGCTGAGTAGCCCAGTAGAACACTGAAGTGGTGTGAGTATAACAACATTTAAGAAGATAGATGGAAAACGTGTTATGTTTTCCTACCCCTGTTGGAGATTTTAAGCATTACTCAACAGTGTGGCAATTCTATCTTTCTGGGTTTGGATTTATAAGTTCCTACATCAAAACCAAATTAGATGGGTATCTGAAAATGCCATTCTGATATTTTAATGTAGTTGCGTCAACATAATAAAAGCAAATTTAAAACTCTCCTTTTAAATATGTACTGTTTTCAGCGCTATAGCTCATGATGCAAGGACTTCTTATTTTGTAGTAAGATTTAAAAATCCTTTAATTAATGAGCTTTCCTCATATACCCAAGTGTTTATTTTTAGATAATTAATTGGTTGACAGAGATACTTGAAGAAACGTGAGATTTACATTTTAAATATTAGATACTGCCAATTGAATATTAATGCAGAACAGCCTTCATTAATTACATTTAAAAACACTTGGGAAACCAAATTTGATTTACAAGCATTAATTACTCACAGCTTTGAAGAACATTGTCTTATGCAAAAAGAGGCATGCCTGTATACCAATTTAAGATAAATGTTAAGTACTAATTTATTGAGGGACTACTCTGCACAGTATTATATTACACGTCATGGTGATTCAAAAGTAGCAAGACAGCCTCACTGCCCATATGATTACAGTTCAGTAAAAAGCCAAAAATAAAATAGCCATATTATATCTAGAATATTAAAAGCAAAAGAAAATTTTAAAAAAACACTACAAAGAATGTAGAAAATGCTACTGATTTATTATGAAAGCATTCTGTGACACACACATTTGATTGCTGGCCCAGTAACAGTTCCTGGCTCCCCTCTGCTTCAACCCTCTGTCCCTCTTCTTTTTTGAATTGTATTAAAGTATTTGACCGCTAGGGGAGCTCCCTGTATAACAAAATTAAAACTAAATCATGGTTATTTTCTCTGCTTGTTAGTGTTTGCTTTAAGAACAATTATGTGACTTAATTCTGAGCAATGATATTTGAGGGAATGTGTACTAGTAGATCCTGAAGGATGTTCTTTGTTTAAGAAAATTCACAAAAGAGGGATGCACTCTATTTTATTTTATTGTATTTTTAAACTTTCAGTTCAGGGGATACACGTGCAAGTAACAAACTTAAAATAAAAGTTAAAAAAATAAAAACAGATAAACCTGTGTCATGGGGGTTGTTGTACAGGTTACATCATCACCCAGCTATAAAGTCTGGTACCCATTAGTTATTCTTCCTGATTCTCTCCCACCTCCCACCTTTCACCCTCCAAAAGGCCCAGTGTGTGCTGTTCCCCTCTCTGTCCATGTGTTCCCATCATTTAGCTCATACTTATAAATGAGAACCTGTGGTATTTAGTTTTCTAATCCTGTGTTAGTTTCCTAAGGACAATGGCCTCCAGCTCCATATACGTCCTTGCAAAGGACATGATTGATTCTTTTTTATGGCTGCATAGTATTCCATGGTGTATATGTGCCACATTTTCTTTATGTAGTCTATCATTGATGTGCACTTGGGTTGATTCCATGTTTTGTGAATACTGCTGCATCTGTCTTTAAAATAGAATGATTTCTATTCCTTTGGGTATATGCTTAGTAATAGGATTGCTGGGTTGAATGGTATTTTTGTCTTTAGGTTTTTGAAGAATCACCACACTGTCTTCTACAATGGCTGAACTAATTTACACTCCCACCAACAGCAGTGTATACATGTGCCCTTTTTTCCACTACCTTGTCAACATCTGTTATTTTTTTATCTTGAAGTAATATCCATTCTGACTGGCATGAGATATTATTTCATTGTCATTTTTATTTGCATTTGTCTAATGATCAGCAATTATCGAGATTTTTTTTTATGTGATTTTCTCCTTCTCGCTTTTGGGCATTTAATTTGTGCAACTAAGATGCCTGGAAATTTGTCAGGCATTATGCCATATGAGGTTACCAACCTGAGGATAAAAACAATATATTGAGGAGAGCAGAATAAAAAGATGAAGAAACTAGAGCTTTTCTGGAAATCATTGACCCAAACCTGTAACCGTGTTGCTTCTAGACTTCTTGTTACATGAGATAATACAAATAGTAATAGTGGTAATGATAATAACAATAATTTATCTTTCTGTTAAGCACTTGTCAATTGAAGATTTTGTGTTTCAGTATTAAAATCATGTGTTCCCATGCTGGGGCAATGTGACAATATGCTCTCATATTTTCATTACTTTCAAATCCAGAAAGCCATTTGAACATACTGGGTGAGGAAAAGTCTGATAATCCCAGAAGGCTAAATTAATGTAATTTTGGTGAACATAAATTTGACCTACTTACAACTTTAGGGGTTTTGTTATAAGTCCTACTTCATAAGTGAATTCTCTTTATGATTGACCCCTGGGTGTTTTAGGTCAACAATTACTCTGCCTTCTGCATTTTAATAGCTGAGAAACCTGCTTGGATAGAGCTGCTATGATTTCCATTTTCACTGGCCATGTCCCATAACGGGTTAATGCTATCAACTCTGCTGATACGGCTTTCTTTTGGTGAGTCATTTCCATTCACAGGCTGTTGCCTTGTCATTCACTCTGCAAACTCGTTGCTTTCCCTCTCTTCCATTCTGGCAGGTCCATACTATCACAGTGTATTTTGAAATGTCTGTGACATTTCTCTCCCCAGATGTCTGGTTATGTTTCTCCTGGCTTTTTAAGTTTTATAGGCCCTTAGGGATGAGATGGTTTCTGGGAAGGTAAAGGTTAATGTGTCTAAGAGGAATTGTCCTGCAAGCTGGCATTCTGACAACAGAGATTGGCCTCCTGTAAAACTCCATGGAAACCATTTATAGCTAAGAGCTTAAGGCAGTCAATTTTTATCAACAAAAAGGCTTATACAGAATGTCCATGATCACATCAAGGGATGGACTAGTGTTCTCCATCCATCAAAGCTGACTGGTAGAATAGGGCTGTTGCTAAGTATTTGTCATATCTTACTGGTTTTGGATACCAGCAACCCAGTAACCGATCCCAACAAGGGAATGGATGGTGCTCATTAATTAGGCAGCTCAAGCTTAAGAATTAGGTTTTCTTTTGATAGTCTGATGTCCAACTTGTTAGTTCCCTGTGTGCTAACCCAAAATGCAATGAACAACAGAAGCCTCACATACTTAACACTGTTCCTTCTCTGTGAGTTTCTCCTAATCAATATTACTCCTCCAGTCCTCTTTTGTGTGTTCTTGGTCACTTGCCTTTGATTTCTCAATGTGTCCCAAACTGCTCACTCATTTGTAGAAATGGCTCCAGAAGAGACAGAGGTCAATTTGAAGGAAAATTATCTGATATCCTTTTCAGAAATCCTCGTTAACAGTGGCCTACTTTGTCCTTTGGTTGAACTGATGTTAAAAGCCATCTGCATCAGAGTGCAATAAGCCCATCTCTCTTGGTGCTTATTATGTTCACAAGACAAGAGAAAGCCACTTGAGTAGAAGGGGTGGTGTAGGTTGACCTCGAATTGCTCTCGCTTCTGTATCTTTTGTGCTGGTTGGTATGCAGCCATCTCACCCTACCCTGGCAGCTCAGGATTTCCCCGATTCTTTTTCCCTGACCTGGCTTATTATATTCCTTTCTTTCCAAATCTCTTGTTCAAAAAGAGAGTTCTAGTTATCCTCTCAAAATCGCATGTTCTATTTATGACTAACTAGATTGGCAATTAGATTATAAATAGTCCAGGTGTCTGTTACCAAAGGTCTGATGGGTATCTCAAAGGCACAATGGCTCTTGGATTACAACACTGATTGATAAATAATCTGATCCCTCTGTTTTTCTCAGCATACCTGTGGTGCTGTCTGAGGGACACTCTGCAGAGCCATAGTCCAAAGGTGAAATTTGCTACTGCTGGCAACTTCAGCAGCAGAGTAATCTTGCTGCAGCAGGTAATAAGGTAGTGGCAGAGGAAGGACCCTAGCACAGGAAATGTATGGCTTTCTAGGTTGCCCAGAAATGGCCATGAGACCCCTAGCAACTGAAGCTCCCAGGAGTTCTCATTAGTTGAAACACTTCAATGTTCGAAAAACGTAAAAGCTTGTGTGGTAAACATGTGCTAAGCTAGGAGCAGAATGGCATTAGCTGAGGTTGGGAGTATAAGCAGGGTCGAAGAACATTTGGTACCTGTAGATCAAGATGAAATATCCAAATTGTAGCTAAAGTTAGAGATGTTAGAAAAGTTTTGCTGTTTGGTTTCATTGGATTTGACTCGTTTCCTACAGAGTCCAATTTTATTTGCTTAAAATTGGTGACTAGAGGATCTTTTTTTGAATGATTAACTAGATAGGGAGGAATTGATAGTGCAAAATAGGGGGGGAGATCATTGTAATTGTAAAGGACCAAACCCTCAAACATGAGATGGATGAATTGCAAGTAGATGTAGAAGCATTTGCCTTGGTAGGAAGCATATCTTCCCCATAGAGACAGGAAGAAAAAAGGAGTAGGTGGGTAAAGATAGAAGTTTATTTTTGGAATTAGCCATAAGAAGTTGAGGGATTTTCCATCTGATTAATTTTCCAAATGGCATGTCCAAGGAAGATAACAGAATTGAAGGACATCACTGAGTTTTGGGATTATAATTTCACAAAAATGCCAGTCTGCCTGATTGTGTTGTTTTCTTAATCAATGCTCACCTGTGTGCAGAAACAGCGAAGGTGATATAAACACATATGCAGAGTTTGAATTTTACAGATGAGTAATGAGAGAGATGAGCAAACGAATCAAATGGAAAATAGAAACAATGGAATATAACATGGAAAGGAAGGGAAATAATAACAAGGTGGATCTCCTGATTAGTGAAAAGTTAGTGAACTATATTGTCCGAAAGTTTCAGTGAAGTGAAAGAAACATTTTTATGAGTATTTTTGAGTAGGTAAGTTGGAATGATAGCAAATATGGTTGAAAAGTTAGACACAAAAAGCATAATTCTGGAAGTGGCAAATATAACAAGTGATTAAATTTATTTCTGAGAAATTAAGTGCATTCACAAGGCAGAAATGACAGTTACTTAATGTAAAGTTTTCATCCTCTATGCTATCATTCACAAATCCTCTAAGGCAGTGTCCAGCCATATTATCTGTTGGGTTTCCTTTCTTCATTTCTGTTTTAAGATTTCCTTTGCCTGGTGTGGTGACTCACACCTGTCATCACAGCACTTTGGGAGACTGACTCGAGAACTAATTGAACACTGAGTTTGAGACCAACTTGGTCAATGTGTGAGACACCATCTCTACAAAAATTAAAAAATACTAGCTGGGTACTGTGGCATTTGCCTGTAGTCCTAGCTACTTGGGAGGTTGAGGTGAGAGGATCCCTTGAGCCCAGGAGTCTGAGTTTGCAGTAAGCTGTGATCATGCCACTGTACTCCAGCCTGGGTGACAGCACAAGGCACTGTCTCAAAAAAGAAAAGAAAGAAAAGTTTTCCTGAAAAGAAGTCTTCACTTCTCCCCAAGAAAGTCTCTGAACTTCTTTGAAGAAAGAAGTTTCTTCAAAGAAACTGCTTTGTTGAAAATGTGCCTTGACAATAGCCAGCCATGATTCATTTTTCATATCTGGCTTGAATGACACTTATTAAATTAAAATATTAATTATGTAGAGCATTTTCAATAGCATATTGCATGTAACTTAGTGTTCCAGGTTACATTTCTAAAATAGAATCCCCCCAATTTTTTAAAACCAAAAGTGTATACACATCAAGCCATTTTGCATGACTCAATTTACACACTTGAAGATATTTTGCTTATTAAAGTAAGAAATAAGTAAAATGTCTTCAAGAAGATAAGTTTAAAATGAAAAATTATTGTTCTACCCCACAAGAATAAAAGCATAGGATACATTAAAATTTTAAAGTACGTATTGAGAAAAAAATTATCTATAAATTTCTGATACTATATGAAATATCACACATACACATGTAACACACATTAAGTGTAAGTAGCAAAAATATAAAAATAGCTATGAAAGTGGTCCATTAAGATATATGCTATAAATTCATAAATCTGTAAGTTTTTCAAAAACACTATTTGAGTAATTTGGTATACAACTCTAGTTGTTTATTTCAACTGATCAGTTGATGTCTACGATATGTAGGAAAAACTGCAACCTGATTGCAAATGGATTGATAAACAATTTAAACCCAGTTAATGGGTACACTTTTATGCATTTATTTTTAATTTGCAGGCAAATATTTAGGCTTCTTTGGCCCTAATAATGAATAAAATACATGAGGATTAGTTATTTGCCATGGATTGATATAGAGACAAAACTTCATTGTTCTACAAACCTGTTTTGAAAAGTCAGTATCACGACTCCAGAGGCTAAATACTGTATTTCAATTATAATCATTATTTTATTTTGTTTTGAGACTGAATCCTGCTCTGTCACCAGGCTGGAGTGCAGTGGTGCGATCTTGTCTCTCTGTAACCTCAACCTCCCGAGTTCAAGCAATTCTCTGCCTCAGGCTCCTGAGTAGCTGGGAGTACAGGTGCATGCCACCACACCCAACTCATTTTTGTATTTTTAGTAGAGACGGAGTTTCACCATGTTGGCCAGGATGGTCTTGATCTGTTGACTTTGTGATCCACCTGCCTCGGCCTCCCAAAGTGCTGAGATTACAGGCGTAAGCCACTGCACCCTGCCAATTATAATTATTTTTAAATGATGTGAGATTCATTTAATAACTCTATAGTAATAGTCCGTCTGAAAATCCCAAGATATGTATCACAATTTATATGTTTATCCAACTTTAGTTATATTTAAACGCTTCATATACATAAAAGAACTATTCTCATAATGCTAGAGGAATACCCTGTATTAGTTTCCAATTTCTACTCTCCCATACTACAACAAACTTTATGCCTTAAAACAACAAATATTTATTATCTTGCAGTTGTGGGAGTTCAGAAGTCTAAGATTATTCTGACGTAGCTAACATCAAGAAGTATGCAGAGCTGCAATACTTCCTCAGGCTCCAGGAGAGAATTAATTTCCTTGTGTTTCCAGCTTTCAGAAGCTGTCTGTATTCCTTACATCATGGTCCCTTCCTCGATCTTCAATGTGCGTCACCCCAACTTCTGCTTCCATAAGGACATCTTCTTTTTCTACCATGTTCCCCTCACCGCCTTTATTTAAGAACCCTTGTGGTTACATTGAACATACCTGGATAATCCTTGATAACCCCCACAATCTCAAAACTCTTAATTAAGTCACATCTTCAAAATCTTTTTTAGTATGTAAAGCAGCATATTCACAGGTTCTGAAAACTAAAATGTGGCTATTTTGGGAGCCATTATTCAGGGCACCACACACCCATACAAGAGAACATGGTGATATGCTTCAGAATCTAATATGGTTATAGAATGATTCATGATTAATGACTATGATTAGCTGCCCGGATTGTAATTAGTGGAAATTGTTAATTCTTCTTGTGGTGTTATAAACCTTATTTAACCTGACTGTAATCCATCTGCATTGCTAAAAAAAAATTCAACTCAGCTAACTCATTTTGAATGTAAAATATTATGATTTTGCACATTAATGTTCTCAACATTTATTAAGTTGGATGACTACACTGTATGTTAGGCATTTGGTAAGGAATGTAGATACAAAGATGAATAAAAAGTGATCTCCATCAAAGATAAACAAGAAGAAACTGTGGGGCAGATAATGTAAATTATTACAATGTAAAGAAAAAATGGAAGGAACAGAAAAAGAAAGCAACTTGATATGAAGTACTAGTAAAGACTTCACAGATAAATTAGTAATTGGTTTTGATTTTTTAAAATGGTAAGGATTTTCACTAGTGGTGATACAGAGGGGAGAGATAAAAGGCATTCTAAGAAATGAGAGCAATTTGCAAAAAGATGTAGGGCAGAAAGCACGTGGTTGAAACAATATTTGCAGCCAGACTAAAGTGAAGCCTTGAAAATATAAATGGCTCCATCTATGGCTTAACGGATAGGTTAGGATCTGATTTTGAAAAATTTTAATGCCATGCCAAAGAATTGGAGCTCAGCTCCACCATAAAGTGAAGCCACTTAAGAATTCTAAAATGGGATGTGAGTTCTTAAAGATGTGATTTGTTGTGAGCGTCTACTCTATTTCAGACACTGTTCTAGGTGCTGGGGATATAGCATAGAGTCTATACTCTAAGGGCCAGTTAGCAGTCCATTCATATGCTGTAGTCTTTTAACTTGATCACTGCTTGGTTGTGATGTCTTAATACTCCCAATATAAAAATATTACATATATAATGAATATATATGGACCTATATATACACACATACATATTTATTCTACTGAGTAAGATGAGGGCACTTTTCATTTTTATGTGTATCTGAAGTGAAGATTTTTTAATTTCCCAGTGGAATTTTCCTTTTCCTTTATCCAGAAGGGGGCAGCACAGCCCCCGTGTAAGAAGGCACACTAGCTTTTCCCAGAAAGTCTCCATAAGGCAGTTTTTTAAAAACGAGAGCCTGGATTGTAGCATATTTCTTGTCAGCTTAGAAGAAATTTCGTAGTAAAAGTCGCCCACTTAGAAATACATGAATTCCTTCAGATCAAGGACTGTCTGGTCTTACAGTAATTCATGCTCATTTCCTTGTCTGGGTTGTGCTTGATGGAAAATTTAATTCCCCTCCCTTCCAGACTCCATGACAACTTTCCTGTGGCTCAGTGCTCCACATGGACTTCCTGAGACACTTAGCATATTGATATGTATTTTTCCCTTTTTGTTCCAGTTCACATTCACTTGTGTTAAACCACCATATAAAGCCATTTGGATACAAATGAGTCATAAAATTCATCAGGTTTTTCTCCTTTCTTGCCTTGATTGATGTAAAATCATGGATCAGGGCATGACTTTTCCTATCAGTTCTCATCATGCTCGCATTCTTCACAAGCTTATAAATAAGATTGAAGAGATTCTAGATGACAATACTGAAAGTCTTCATTTGCTCTCATGTAAGTCAACAACTAAACCACTTATAAACATAGATGCCTTTCAGAGTTCCTCCTGGCTTCCCTTTGCACACAGTACAACAATTATTCAGGCCATTTAAACTCCTGTCTAATGTGTCATTGAAATCTTTCTACCTTTTCCTGTCTCACATAGAGCTCATTAGTAGGAGCCCCCAATGTCTATTGTTGACATCTTTATGTCCAGGAGTACCCTTTGTTTAACTCCCACTTATAAGTAAGAACATGCGGTATTTGGTGTTCTGTTCTTGTGCTAATTCTCTTAGGATAATGGCCTCCAGCTGCATTCATGTCTATGCAAAGGACATGATTTCATTTTCTATGGCTACATAGTATTCCATGTTGTATTGTACATGACTTCATTCTTTTTTATGGCTGCATGGAATTCCATGATGTATGTAAACCACACTTTCTTTATCCAATCCACTGTTGACAAGCACCTAGGCTGATTCCATGTCTTTGCTATTGTGAATAGTGCTGCAATGATACATGCAATGAAGTGTGTATCTTTTTAGTGGAACAATTTATTTTCTTTGGGATGTAAATCCAGTAATGGAATTGCTGGGTCACATGATAGTTATGTTTTAAGCTCTTTGAGAAATGACCAAACTGCTTTCCACAGTGGCCAAACTAATTTACATTCCCATCAACAGTGTATAAGCATTCCCTTTTTTCCACAGACTCACCAGCCTCAGTTGCTTTTGGACTTTTCAATAATTAGCATTCTGACTCGTGTGAGATGGTATCTCACTGTAATTTTGATTTCATTTCTCTGATCATGAGTGATGTGGAGCATTTTTTTGTGTGGCTGCTTATATGTCTTCTTTTGAAGAGTATTAGTTCATTTCCTTTACCCATTTTTAAATAGGGCTATTTGTTTTTTGCTTTTTCAATTATTTAAGTTTATTATATGTAAACTTACATGTTTTAATGACTTTGTTGGTCACATTTTGTTTCCTCTTATAGCCATATTTTTCTAAAGGAAGTTTATTATACAAGGAAAAATTTCTAAATATATTAGAAACATTTTAAAGTGCTTATTAATTAATGAAAATGATAATTTAGAATAATTCAATTTAGAAATAATGTTTGTAATTCTTATTAATATCCTAAATGTAAAAGACCCACATTTCTACATATATGTATATATCTTACATAAATGTATGGAATGTGCTTTCTATTTAGAGTTGGAAAGATATTTTGCAAGGATTCACTAGACCATGTTAAAGTCAGCCAAAACATTATTATAGTTGTCAAATGTAAGCATTTCTTGTGAAATGCAGAGTATATTTAATGCTTATTCATTAATTAGCTAAAACTATTGACCTATTTTGTGATTATGCAAATGTATTCCAGGTAAAAATATACCATAATTCTGCAGACAAATGTATCTAAATTATGTATAATACTCTAATTTTTCCATACAACGTACAAGCAGCGGATTAAGAAAAAGAGCAAAATAAGCTTTTTAATATGTTTTATGCTTTATTCACTGACTATATCAAAATTATGTCTCATTTTTCCCACACTTGCTTGAGCTGCTAACAAAAGCATAAAAATTACAGTTGCCAAATCTGTCCAGTCTGTAAATCAAATTAATTATTTTCTTGATCATTTCAGATCTTTGTTTCAATTTTAGTAAGTTAGAATAGTTTATCTGGCCAAAAAATTTCCAGTGAAGTTCACTTTATTTTGTTAATATGACAGGTTATATTAATCAATTTTTAAATGGTAAAATCAGCCTTGCATTCCTAGGATTAATCTTACTTAATCATCCTATATTTATTGTGGATTTGAATTGCAGTATTTTGTTTAGGATTTTTTTGTCTATTTTCAAGGAAAATCCTGGACTCTTTTCTATTTTACTTTATTGTCTTGTGTGTGTGTGTGTGTGTGTGTGTGTGTGTATGTGTGTGTGTGTGTCTGTGTGTGTGCGTGGGTGGGTGCCTGGGTGGGTGCCTGGGTGGGTGTACGCGCGCATGCATGTGAGCATGTGTGTATACACTGACTTTGGTGTTGATACTGGGTAATGCTAGCCTTGTATAATAAATTGGGAGGTTTGCTACCTTCTCTGTTTTTTGAAAAAGACTATGTAAACTGGGGTTAATTCTTTAAATGTTGGGTTGATTTGTCCAGTGAAATCACCTAGACTTGAAGTTTTCTTTATTGGATAAACTTTTTAATTACCAAGTCAATATCTTTAATAGTTCTGAGACAATTCTGACTGTTTCATTATGGGTGAGTTTTGGGAGTCTGCAATTTTTGAGAAATTGGTTCATGTTTCTTAAGTTGTCAAATTTATATGTATAGAACTATTTGTAGTAATCCCTTACCATCCTTTTAATATCTGTGGGGTCTACAGTAGTGATCTCTCTCTTTATCCTAGATATTGGCAATGTGTGTTGTTCTCTTGCTTCTTTGCCTTGCTAGAATGCTATTGTTTTCAAATAACCAGCATTTTATTTCAGTTATTTTTTCTATTGTTTTTCTGTTTTCATTGATTTTAGCTATTATTGGTATTATTTATTTTCTTGTGTTGCTTTAGTTTGGTTTTTTTTTTTTATCTTTTCTTTTCTTATATTTTCTTTTTAGGAGTCAAAACACAAAAGCTATGAACCCACATTGGAATCCAAGAAGAAAGGAAAAGAAATCAGTAATATTGATCTTGTCTTTAATTAAAACGTAGATCTTGCTTACATCATAGAGTTTGGGATTTTTCTCAATCATTTCAGATCTTTGACTGTTTCAGTTTTAGTAAGTTGGAATAGTTTATCTGGGCAAAGAATTTCCAATGAAGTTTGCTTTATTTTGTTAACATGACAGATTATGTTGATGAATTTTTGAATGATAAAATCAGCCTTGCATTCCTAGAATTAATCTTAATCATGCTATATTTTAAATTAATTTTGATTTTAAATGTTATATTAACAGTATTATTTATGTTAATTGTTCAGTTTATATATATATATATATATATATACACACAATAAAAAAACATTAAAAAATAAAATTATTCAGTTTTTACTGATCTTTAGACTTCGTCCTGAGTTATATTCTTCACTAACATAGTCCTGGTACTGTTCCTGCTTAAATCTGTCTCCTTTTATTAAGAAATATGTAGGACTCTGTCTCTGTAACACTTTTAAAGCCTCCACAGTGATGGCACATTAGGGAACTATGCTGTAATTATTCCATGAGACCATGGTCTTAAATTGAGTTCCCTAGTAAGCAGCCTCTGAGGAGTGGCTTTATGCGGAACTGATTTATTTAAAAATTATTCTCATAAAGATATACAATATTTGTTTTGTCAATAAATAAATACATAGTTTAAAACTTTATTCCCAAGGGCTTTTGGTAAAAGCAGGTAGGAAGAGGAAGGGGGAGAAGAAGCAGCCAAGAAAGATTTCAATTTCAGATAAAATTTCAGGAGGGTGGCTTCAATCAGACCCTGCAGGGAAGCCTAGGAGTGCAAATTAGTTCTCAAACATACCCCTATTTTAAGGAAAGAAGCTGACTTTCCAGGTTGGATGGGGTGGATTGGAGATAAAACTCCCAGCCACAGTCACTCTCTCTCTCCCTTGGAGAGCAAAACAGCTCCATTAGCTTGTGGCTAGTGTTCAGAAAAAGCATCAAGATGCTGAACTGGCCATAGGAGGCAAAAGAGCCACACAGCAGCAGAAGTGGCATAAATAAGTGGTAAAAATCAACAGATTTGATAGTGTTGGCTATACCTATTATGTAAGTATATCAATTACAAGCACAGAAGGGCTTTCAGTTATCTAGACACTTACTGAAATACAGACTAAAATGACTATTTGAATGTCTTGTTGGCTCTATTTACACACACACACACACACACACACACACACACCCTCTTTCTCTCTCTATGTAGATACATACACACACCTATGTATGCACATTCTCTCTCTTTATCACCAAGGCATACATATGTGTATGCACATTCTCTCTGTATCACCAAGGATTTGTTGTTAGGTGCCAAAAATTTGATTCCTTTGGGAGGCATCATAAACTATCAATAATGTAGATAAAGAAGATACTAGAAAGGTAGCTAGATAAGATATTGGGAAGAGTGTCTATATTTGCCTTGACACATTTTTAAATGTGTAAGTCAAAATTGTTATGTTTGAACTTTTCAACTCTTGTAACACTTAACATAATTTTGATTTATTTTTAACTCAAATACTTGTAGGTAGATGCTTATATTTTATCAAAACAAATTAAAAACAATTCTATAGTGCATTTAAGTGAATCCACTTATTTCATATGTATACATATACAGTATAATAGAAAGTTACATATTAATTTGTTTGCATAAATATACATTATATAAAATATCTAAAATCTATATTCATAAACTTTTTAACTTATATGTAAATTTAATCATTGTTGTAGCTATATATGTCCATTTATAACTGTCTTGACATTCATCAACATCTACATAAAATATGTAAAAACAACTCCTCCTGAACAGTTAAAAGTGTTACTTTGTTTGCATTCTTTTTTGAATTAATATTTCTACTCTTCATGCCAATATAAATTTATACTAATAAATGTTTTAGTATACTTGTATTTTTAAAATTATTCCTGCAGATCATTTTTCAAAGAAACATAGTATATAAAGCAATTGAGTATCTTCAAATTGAATATCTTAAAATTTATTCTCTTTAATTTATTCATGTCCTTTTACTTAAACATCAGGGGTATGCTCACTAGTTTGAAGAACTAAGGTTATAATATTCTTTAAAATATAATCCCATAATTAAATTTAAATTAATTATATAAATGTATCAGTAATATTTATAATGTATTGGCATTATAAATACAAATTTACTACAAGGACTTAAATATGAAGCTTATATATTAAAAATTCTCTTGGTTGTGTTATAAAATTGCATCTTCCTTGTCTCTTTAGATTCCTAGAAAACTCTATCTTCATTATTAGCTAAAATATTTAACTATTTGACTCTGAATCCTTTATTTAAAAATAAAATCTTAAAAATGTGCAACATAAAATACAAATTACTCATAATTATTAAATTTAAACAAGAAAGTAATGTGCATGTCTATTCCTCCTTTTTGGCAAACCAACCTTCCACCATCCCAGAGATATAGATTATATCATTTAAAAGAAAAAGGGGAGAAATGGGTATACCTATATAACTTATACCTATACCACAGGTGATACTAGTTTACTTTGTAAAAAATCCTCTGCTAAAATACATTATTGTTATTTTCTTTGTAAAGTAGATATCTTAAAATGGTGTCTTCATCTCTTAAGTCAGTTGAGTAATTTATAATTGTTGCATGTTCTAACAGTTCTCCCCTAAAATACAAATATTTTCAATGATAATGATAATTGAGATTTTCAGTGTATAAAGTTACCAAATTTTCAAATAATTGTGTTGATTGTGGTTCTAAATTAAATTTATATTGAAGAATACGTGGAAGATTCAACTCTATTAGGAAAAATCCTAAATGCTTTCCAAATTCCTAATATTGCACTTAGAAAAATAATTAATATGCTAAGATATAGAACATATATGAAGGCTGCCCTTTCTTTAATAGATTGGTGCTTTGTTAATGAGATGAATGAACAATTTAACAAGTTTAAGCTATGATATTTTTAGAAAATAAATAGATGTATAGGGATTGTCTCATTTAATCAAAATATATTTTTATTATTTCTAGGAAAGCAGTATAGTGCTTAGAATTCACAGAGTTTAACAATAGAAAAAAGCATAGTATGCTTATCTTACCATTTTTTTTACCTCTAAGCATTTCACAAACAAAACAAAAAGTTTCTCAGATCAGATGAGTCACATTAGCAAAATGTACCAAGAAGAATGCAATGAAGTAAAATAACACAAACAATTAACTTTCAAGTGTTGAGGCATTATTAGAACGCTATTAACTTCCCTGGATATAATTTAGGTGTCAAAGAAAAATACATCTTAAACTGATAGATACTAAAATAGGTTAGTTAATTTTACTTCAAGAGAAAGCACAAATGGCTTTCCCTTTGGAAAAACAAAACAAATGTCATTATATTTGTTTCTTCAAGAATCTATAAAATTATACAAAGTCCATTTTTAGGATTTTATTTAGAAACACATACCTTAGTGGTCTAAATAATGTAAAAAGAGGTATACTATTAGGAGGGAGCAATTTTTTGTTTCATTTGATGGTAATTTTCTGAAAAAGTTGCTGCCATACTTTTCTTAATTAGAAGGTATTTTTATGTAGATTATTAAATCAGACAGCCTATGAACTCTTGTGAGATGCTACAATGAATTATGAGGGGAAGAACAGATATTATGCAGAGTGGATAGCAGAGGAAAAATTCAGAAAAAAATATTGAGAGAGAAAGATGCTATTGCCTTAGTCATTCTGGTGGAATTAATAGAATTAAAGGGTATATATTGTCAAAACAGGTGAATGGAATTACAGGATGAAAAAAAGAAGATTGCATTGGCAATACTTGGTGAAATTCAGCATGTACCTATTCTATGGAAAATTTTTTCTAGATACATATTAGGGAAATTCACACACACAAACTTAAAATAAGTATATGCATAAGGATATTCATAGTAGCATTATTTATGTGAATGAGAAGTTAAGTATAACAGGAGATTCATATATACAAAGAAGAAAGTAAAATATTGTACCGGTGTATGTGGCATGTTATGCACCAGTTAGAAAGTATAAATTTACGTAGAAGAGAGGCAATTTAAAAATAAAAATACATATGTACAACATAAGTGCTTTAGCAACTTATTTATTCAGATTAAATACACATACACACCACTACCATCACCACCAGCAGCAACCACACTATGTGTGTTTTCCACAGATTTGTGGCTTTTCGAAGACAAATACCAGATGCATTACAGTGGATGCACACTAGAGAAGGGGAACGGGAGAGGGTTTTATGATAGCATAAGGAAAAAAGCTATGTATCTATAAACATACTATAAATATGGATAATTCTGAGGTAGGGGGCAGGCAGGCCACAACTCTGGACCAGATTGAAGACTGGCCAAAGACTAGAAGAGTCACCAAAGACACCTCTCCATAAGACATGCCCAACAGTGCCATGACAGCTTACCATTGCCTTGGCAAAAGCAAGAAGTTACCAATCCTTGCCAAGGCAACACCCAGAAGTTACTGCTCATTTTCCAGTTTGCACTTTAATTAGCATATCATTAAAAGTGGGTATAAATGTGACTACAGAACTGCTCCTGAGTAGCTTTTCTCCACATACTGCTTATGGGATAGCCCTGCTCCAGAGGAGCAGTCACAGAGCTGCAGGACTGCTGCCACCTCAATAAGGCTGTTTTCTTCCACCACCAACTTGCTCTTGAATTCATTCCTAGGTGAAGCCAAGTCTATGTGTATATAAGTGTACATACTTACATACACATAGGCATATATAAGTGGCCCTTCTGCCTGAGACTCTCACAGAAGAATGGCCCCTGTGTTGTGTACGTACCCTGGTGTTAAGGTAATTAAGCCCCTTCTATGCCTTGTGGACTCCCATCTATACTGCAGAGGATTGCAGAACCCTGGTCATAACACTTAATCAGACTCCATAAACAATATTTGATACTTAAGCAAACAAAGTAATAACTATTCCATTCCTTTATGAAACACTCATTTTTAATTTTTCCTCACTATTATTCTTAGCACGTCAAATTGAGGTTAATATATGATTTAACCTTGCTCATGGATGGTGTAAATGCACAATTTTACTCTGTATGTAAACACCTGCAATACTGTTTTAATGTGCTGACAGTGTCTAATGAAAGTAGCATGTATCTGCTAACATTTTAAAAATCACTCTAAATTGAGGCTTAATGTATTAATTTTTAAAAACATTGATTAGAGGCTTAAGGACTTCTTAAAACCAAAAGAGACACAAATACTCTCATTTCACAGAAGAGGCTTCTGAGGTTAGTGAAACTTCAATATATTGACAATTATTAGATAGTAAATTAGGGGCAGTATGGGATTAAAGCCAAATTATTCTATTGCTTTCTTCAGTGATATTTCTACTATAGTATGTTTTATGCTCAGATGTGTAGCATATATTTTGCATGTTATTGTTCAAATTATCTTTATATCAGTTGTTACAATTCAGACGTGGAGGGAATTACAATTCAGACATATAAGGTCATGGAAATGAATGAACAGAAGCAATGAAAATGTGCAGGTGTGTATTGTGTGAACAGACATGCAAACTGGAAAGCAATTCTTCTCCCTAAAGAGACATCCTCTACTCAGCTCCAGCTAGCTTCTGCCATTGGTAGTGCATGTCCAAAGTGACCAGATTTGCTGTTGTTGTTGTTATTCGAATGTATATTTTTAAAGTTTTCTTTGAACTAACAATTGAACATGATGAAGGCCAGAGAAAACCCACGTGGGAGATGGATTTGGTCTGCAGGCTGCCAATTTTTAATTGCAACTTAATCTATTGTTCAATCATAGGGAATAACATCAACATCAGTTACTGAATTTTACAACAATATACTCACCATCACAGTCTTCAGTGCAAGAATCTATTGAAATAAAATAAAATAAAATGCATTAATAAAAGATTCAAGATAAATAGATGATAATAAAAATTGACTTATCACCGTTAAAGCACATTCATTTAAGGTCTCCAAACATTACTGTATATGAAATGTTTAATGCAAACAAAAGTGGAGATAATTAATCTTACGACAAATAATCTGAGAAAATAAACTTGAAACAGGTGATCAATGCAACCATATTAACTCTGATAATCCACCTATTAATCATATACGTGTAATGTAGATAAATTTCCTTAGCTCTTGATATAATTAAGTATCTCTTCAATTTCTTCATTAATAATTCAGTGTTGATAGACTGGTAATTTCTATCAGAATTAGTTATTGATTATAATGATGCAATGATGCCTCTGACAATTATTTTTTAGATGTGGTTGCTCTATTGTATGTTAATATTCAGTTGAAATGACAAAATAAACATAAAGTCACTTCTTATTTCTTATCTAGTCAATTCATCTGCCAATGAAATCAGTTTTCTTGGGCTTTTACTTATACTTAGAAAGTAATTTCAGAATTATTATATTAGCTTTATATATCAACATAACTTTTGTACTAAAACAATGGTTTTAAACTACTACCTTCCCCCAAAAGAAAACCCTAAATGGTGATATGTATTATATAAAAATGGAATCTGTTTTCAAATAATTTTGGGACATGTTGCATTCTAAAGGTTTATTTTGCAACCTAGCTTGCCAAAGATTAAGTTTTCTAGCAATGAATCTTTATCCTTATCTTCTTTAACATACTATTTTTCCAGTTTATTTAAGTGGATCATTTTTCCCTGATTTTAAGGAAAACAATTTAGAGAATGCTAACTTGGAAGGAAAGAAGTTTCTAGGGAAGGGATAGCATTAGGAGAAATACCTAATATAGATGACGGGGTGATGGATGCAGCAAACCACCACGGCACGTGTGTACCTGTGTAACAAACCTGCATGTTCGGCACATGTACCTCAGAACTTAAAGCATAGTAATAAATAAATAAATAAATAAATAAATAAATAAATAAATAAATAAATAAGTAAGTTGCCCAACATCATACAACCGATTTAAATTAAATTTTACAATACTTGTCAGATTTTCTGATTCCTGCAACGTGGCAGCAGAGATGTTAGGCCAAATTATATAAATTTCCTCAGATGAATATTAAAATCTTTAAAAGTTATTGAACTTTTATTATAGTGCTTGTGCAGCTTTGTTGCATGAGCAAATTGCATGACACTGAGGCTTGGGGTCCCCGTTATCCTGTCACCGAGGCTGTAAGCATAGCACCCAATAGATGGTTCTTCAGCCCACACCCACTCACTCCCTTCTTTGTTTAGAAGTTCCCACTGTCTATTGTTCATATCTTAATGTTCATATGTATTCAATGTTTAGCTCCCATTTATAAGTGAGAATGGTTGGTATTTGGTATTCTGTCTGTGCCTTACGTTGCTTAGGGTAATTATGTCCAACTGCATCCATGTTGCTGTGAAGGACATAATATCATTTTTTAATGGCTGCATAATATTCTAAGGTGCGTATGTACCATATTTTCTTTATCCTATCCACTGTTGATGAGTACATAGGCTGATTTCACGTCTTTGCCATTGTGAGTAGTATGGCAATGAGCATGCGAGTGCATGTGTCTTTTTAGTAGAGTGAGTTATTTTCCCTTGGATATATTCCCAGTAGTGGGATTGCTGGGTTGAATAGTAGTTCCATTTTAGTTCTTTGAGAAATCTCCAAACTCCTTCCTACAGTGGTTGAAGTAGTTTCCATTCCCACCAACAATGTATAAGTATTTCCTTTTCTCTGCAGCCTCACTAGCATCTGTTATTTGCCTTTTTAATAATAAACATTCTGACTTCCATGAGATGGTGTCTCACTGTGGTTTTGATTTGCATTAAAAGAAAATATCTTAATCATGCTAAATCTTCTTTATTAAAAGCATGCATATTTGTAATATTCACCAATTTACCTATTTTAATTCATCAAAAAATTCACAAGTGCTAAAGATGAAATTTTTATAAAGTTAACATTATCAATGGAAATAAATTGTGAATCAGTGAAACATGAAAGTTGACCTGTAAATTTTCAAACATAATTAGATTGATTTGTTAGTACAGAAAATGGTAAAATTAAATAGTTAAAGCGTCTGTTCATGTCATCCTGCTAGATGGCTAGAGAGCCATCCAACCCTTTATAAAAGGCACTAATCTCACTGATGAGGACTTTGCTCCTATAATCTAATCACCTTCCAAAATTTCTACCTTCAAATTATTGTACTGGGGATCATGTTTCAACATGTGAATTTTGGGGGGACTACGAACATCCAGACCCTAGCAAGCACATTATCAAGTAGTTACTGTTTCTTCCATCCTGTTGAGAAATTCTGGGAGATATAATAGGGAAATGGAAGAGAATATCTCAGACTTATCTCAACTGAGGGAAAAGGTGACTGGTGTTGTCATTGGTTTATATTTATTTCAGCCATTCTGGTTGGTGTATGTTTGCATTACATTGTCCTTTCCCTATTCTCTATATTTGTTGTCCTTCTCATTTTGATTTTTTTAAAATATATATTTGGAATTCTGTAGATATTTGGCTGTCTCTTTCTCTTCCTTTTAAGATATATGTGTAGCCAATATCTCTCCTAGTCTATATATTGACTTTTCACACTTAATGTCTTTTGATTCATAGAAGTGTTACATTTTTAATATAGTTCAATTTATCAATATTTTCCTTTATGTTTAGCACTTTTTTTTTTTCCTGCTTAAAAACTCTTTGTCTACTCAAGACCATTTGTTAAAAAGACAATTCTTTTCTGTTTAGGTTCTTCCACTTAGTAATATGCATTTAAGATTTCTCCATATTTTTTCAGGGCATGATAGCTCATTTTCTGTTACTGCTGAATAATATTTCATTGTCTAGTTGTACTGCAGTTTATTTGTCCATTCACCTACTGGTGGACATCTTGGTTGCTGCCGAGTTTTGGCAATTATGAATGAAGCTGTTCTAAACATTCGTGTGCAAGGTTTTATGTAGAAATAAGATTTCAAACATTTTTGTAAATACAAAGCAGCACAATTGATGGATTACACAGTAAAAATAAGTTTAGTTTTGTAAAAGTGTCTTCCTAAGTTGCTGCAGCATTTTTTATTTTTACCAGCAAAGTGGCTTCTGTTTCACATCTTCCTCAGGTTATATAATGCATGGCTCCAACTATATGACATTCAGGTAAAGGCAGAATTTGAAGAGTAAAAAGATCAGAGATTGCAAGGGGTTATGGAGAGCAAGGGATGAGTAGGTGAAGCACAGAGAGTTGTTAGGGTGGTTAAAATACCCTGTACTGGTAGATATATATTATTATGAGTTTGTCTAAACATATAGAATGTACAACTCCTAGTGTGAACTTTAACAATGTGCCAATGTAGGTTCACTAATTGCAAGTGTAGGGACAGGAAGCATATGGGAACTCTCTGTACCTTCCATTCAATTTTGTGGTGAATCTTTAACTGTTCTAAAACATATTAATACAGAGATATATATTTTATACATATATAAATATATATGCATAAAAATATAATTATAATTTGTATATAATTTGTATATTTGTATATAATTATAATTTGTCTAATCGGTATAATTTGTATATAATAATTAATAATCTACTATTTATATTTTAAATATAATTATAATGTGCATATTTGAATAATAATCTACTTATTGTACACAAATATACAAATATAATTATAATTTGTATATTTGTATAATAATCTACTATTCAGTGAACAAATAATGGGATATATATGTATGAAATTAAAACTTATTATAATTATATTTGTATAATAATATACAATTATATTAGTATAATAATATACAATTATATATAATATATATATACATATTATATATACAATTATATAATTGTAACTCATTATATTTGTATATTTATATGAAATATTTATAATATTTCATTGTCTAGTTGTACTACAGTGTATTTGTCCATTTTTATAATATGCAAATATAATTATAATGGGTTATAATTACATACATATATATCCCATTATTTGCTCACTGAATAGTAGCAATTTGTCACAAATCACATGACCATATTGTGGGTAGACTCTCAAATCTCTTATTGTATTTTATATCGTTGAATCCATAGCACACTGTTTTAATTACCATATAATTATAATAAGCCTCAATAACTAGTAATGTATTTTTCTTCTATTACATGATGGCTGGAGGTAATTTGGAGACACTATTGGTCAGATTACTGCTCAGATTCTTCTCATTTTCTGAGAGTTTTTTTCTCTGAGATGGAGTCTCACTTTGTTTCCCAGGCTGGAGTGCAGTGGCACAATCTCAGCTCACTGCAACCTCCACCTCCATGGTTCAAGCAGTTCTCTGCCTCAGCCTCCCAAGTAGCTGGGTTTACAGTCGCCCACCACCACGCTTGGCTTGTTTTTGTATTTTTAATAGAGATGGGGTTTCATCGTCTTGGCCAGGCTGGTCTTGAACTTCCGACCTCATGATCCACTTGCTTCAGCCTCCCACAGTGCTAGGATTCCAAGTGTGAGTCACTGCACCTGGCTTTTCTGAGAGTTTTTTGTTTAGTTTTATTTTTGTTCTTTTTTTCCCCTTTAGTAAATATTTATTGAATTTTTCCAAATGTTTGTATTACATATATTGAGACAGTTGAATAATTTTTTTTCTGTTAATGTTGTGAATAATGTTGATTGATTTCAGAAATTGAATCCTTCCCTGCATTGCTGGATTAAAATTACACTGGAATGGTATTTCTATTCTTCTACATCTCTTTTAAATTTTATTTTCTGTTATTTCTGTAGCTCCTTGAGGCTAGTGCTTAAATAATTGTGTTTTCATATATCACTGGATTCAATTTTCTACTCTTTTGCTTAGGATTTTTGCATCTATATTCATGAGAAGTATTACTCTAATTTAGTATTTCTTGTTACATCCTTGTCAGATTTTGGCATCAGTTTATATCTTGATTAGTAGTTCTAGAAATTTAATCTATTTTATTATTCTTTTACAGAGCCAAAGCCTGACTTTTATATTTTTTTCATTGTGCATTTTTTAAATAATTTATATCCTTAGCTTTTTTCCTTTTACAGCCCATAAATTTTAATTTGCTAGTCCTTCTCTAGCTTCCTGAATTAGAAAATTATATATATATACATTTTTTCTAATTTATACATTTAAAGTTACAAACTTTTTCTGAACCATATGTTAGCTGCAACATACAAGTTTGATACATCTTGTCTTCATTAAAATTAAAGTGGCTTTTAATTGATACATAAGAGTTGTATATAGTATATATTTATAAGGTACATGTTATATTTTGATACATGCATACAATGTGCAAAAATCATATTAGGGTAATTGGGTTATACATTATCTCAAACATTTATCATTTCTTTTTGCTGGGAACATTCAAATCCTTTCCTCATAGCTATTTTAAAATATACTATAAATTGTTGTTAACTGTAGTTTCCCTACCAGGCTACTCAACACTATCACTTATTTCTTCTATCTAAATGTATTTTTAGCCAACTTTTACTTGAATTTTTATTGTGATATTTTCTTTTGCCTGTAAATAAGCATGTTGCATAATTTTTGATAGATGGGATATATTTTTGTTATTTTGTTATTACTTTAAACTTAATTGTACTCTGGTAAGAGAACATAATCTAAATAACTTCAATGTTTTAAAGTTTTTTGAGGTTTCTGCATGTCTCAATATCTGGCTACTTTTGGTAAATTATCCCTTAGCATTTGAAAATTAGGTAATTTCTGAGGTTGTTGGGGATAGTATTCTATAAAGGAAATTTGATAATTATGTTTGTTAGATCTTCTAATCTTCTGTAGGATAGAAGATTGTTTATTTAGTTCTTATCTACTAATCAAAACAGTTATACAGAAGTTTGTTAATGCCTTCCAGTTTTACTGTTAATTGCCTATCGCTTCTAATTCTGATGATTTTTGTTTTAAGTATTTTGAAGTTTCTTTGTTTAATGTAAGCAGATTTAGACTGGTATAGTCTTTTTCTATTAACTCCTTTATCATAATGTATTTTTTTTACTTACAGCAATTCTTTACATGAAGCACACTTTTTTTCAATATTAGTAAAGCTACCCACACATTTATTGTCTTAGCCTTAATTTTGCCAGTATAGTTTTATTTCTTCATTTTCAACATTTTTGTCACCTTATCTTTAACATATATCTCTTCTAGGTGGTAGGTAGCACAGAAGATTTTATTTGTTAACTTGTTTCACCATCCTGCCCCCTGTAACTATGTAAAGCTCCACTGGGACCTCTCGATGTCTCTGTAGCACTCTTCCTCGGTCAATCCTAGAATTCAACACTCTTGGCAAGATCCAGGATTAATAAATTTACCCAGGAATAGCAGAAGACATTCAGATCAACTCTGAAAGACTAAAATTTTACTTCTGATAGTAACTTCTTTATATCTCTATCTGTATATACAGTAAATAATTTGACTTTTCAGGTGGTTTCCAGCAGAATTGTTATCCTGTGAAGTGCTCCATCTACCCAAAAACAGAATTCAGGATGATTTTTAAAAGATATTTTTAAATATTGTATAAAATGATATCAATAAAGCAGTTTAAACTTAGGACCTTTATATTAGGCTAGCAGAATAATTTTTTATGGAAAAGACTTATATGCAATGGTAAGTTAATGATTACCAGTCACTGGATTTCAGAGAAAATAAGAAATAATTGAATCATAAGTGATCTATGTTTCTATAGTCACATAATATCTGTTACCTTTTAATGAAAATACTACAATTGTTATTGACATAATTCAAGAAAAATTTTCATGTTGATTTCAGTTGTTAATACAATATTTTGTTTCTGAATAAAATCCTTGAAAAAACCACCCAGAAATTATGTGACATGTTTCTTCATACTCTGTAAATTAAATGTCTAAAATGAACAAAATCTGTTTGATCTTTTTCAGTAGCATGAACCAGAAAGCCTGATCTTCATTATTGGCTGATGCTTCTCATACTCTGCTGTTTCCATAAGTGAAGTATGGCTCCATGAGTCGCTCCAAATGAACAGCCCTCAGATATCACTAAAGCGAAATGCAAGCCTTCAATTCCACAGTCATCAATAGCTAGCATGGACATGTTGAAACATCTTCACATCCTTATGAGTCTAAAAAGTTATTTTGTTCAGTCAAAGTTTATTCATTTTTAGTTAAATTTAGAGTTTTATTTTGTGGAGCTTATGGTCTTTAAGAACAAGTGATTTTCTCTGCATCTAGGCAAAATGCCTTCAATTGACCCAAGCCCTCTCTTCACTCCAGGCAAAACTGCATATTCTATTTTCATTTTCTTTTATTATTTTTCAAATTGACAGACAAAATTCTATGTATTCACCATGTACAACCTGATGTTTTGAAGCATATATAAATTGTGGAATGACTAAATTTAAATAATTAATATATACATTGCCTCACAGGAGTATTTCTATGGTTAGAACACTTTATGTCCACTCTCTTAGCATATTTCAAGAATACAATACATTGTTAAATATAGTCACCATGTTGTATAACAGATCATTTAGAAATTCCTCACAGCTAACTGAAATTTTGTATTCTTTGACTAAAATGTCTAGTAAACTTAGGAAGGTTTGATTTATTTGAAAATTGTGATTATTCGTGTTAAACTTGTTTGTTCTTTGGGTTTTTGGGACTTTTTGAGACAGAATCTGCCTCTGTTACCCAGGCTGGAGTGCAGTGATACAATTTCAGCTCACTGCAACCTCTGTCTCCTGGGTTCAAGCGATTCTCCCTGCCTCAGCCTCCTGAGTAGCTGGGATTACAGGCACACACCACCACGCCTGGCTAATTTTTGTATTTTAGTAGAGACAAGGTTTCATCATGTTAGTCAGGCTGGTCTTGAACTTCTGACCTCAAATGATCTACTCACCTCGTCTCCCAACATGCTGGGATTACAGATGTGAATACTTCGCCTGGCCTTGTTTCGGTATTTTTTTCAGATGTTTGCTCTCATTCTCATATTTTATTTTATAAACAAAACTGGAAAAATATATGATTTTTTAAAAATATGTTATTATTATCATTAGTAAGTATATACAGCTATTATTGATTTTTTAAAAAGAGCATCAATCAAAGTGAATAGATCTTTCATGTAATGAGTTGCATTCACAGCTGTATTTGCTTGAGAGGTAAAGAAAGACAAAACTAATGCATGTAAAAATCAAGGATCTAGCTCAGATATGGTTTGTTAAGCCTGGGTTGTAAATGTGGAACTTAACAAACATATTCTAAAACTTACGGCTATTTGATAGCAGCAGGAGACAGACAAATTCCTAGGCAGACGGGGCAGGTCCCCAGTGAAACCTGATCTTAAAACCAAAGACAATTTAAAGTGTGAAAACCAAGCTGTCAGTTCCGGGTAGAACCCATGATTGGAGTGGGAACTTCCTCATGCCTTTTAGCCAGTCAAATGGTGCTTTTTCCAGGCCTGCCTGTGGACCAACCAATCAATACAAACTCCCCCATTCCAAGCCCATAAAAGCTCTGGAGTCAGCCACACGTTGGGTTACCCACTTTTGGCCTGCCTCTCACAGAGAGGCCTACTCACATTGGGTCTCTTCGTGTTGTCAAAAGCTTTTCTTTCACTCAGCAAAATTCTCCACCTTGCTCACTCTCCAGTGTCAGTATAACCTCATTCTTGATCATGGAACAAAAACCCAGAACCCACCAAATGTCAGGTGTGAAAGGAGCTGTAACACTGTAACCCTCCTCCTACTCACCAAGCAATGGGGAGAGAAAGCTGCTGGGTGCCCCATGCCACCCCTTTGTTTGCCACGCTGTGGGCAGCAGGATTGAACGTGAGCTGTAACACACACCCCTGTTTGCTGCGCTGTGGGTGGTGGGAAAAAATAAGAGCTGTAACAGTCTTTCGGGGCTCAGATCTCAAGACTCACTGGGTGAGAGCTATACCACACCTTGGGTCTCTGCAGTTGCTGGCATCTCTGATTTTTTGGGCACCACCATGTTCCCCTCATCCAGACACCAGTGCCTGAGGCTGAAGCCCAGCTGCAGACTGAACCCAGAGCCATGATGGGTGTCGAATCCAGGCTGGTAAGCACAAGCTGAGTGCAGCCTGCTAGACCAAGTGAATGGACACAGCCCAGCGGCAAGCCCCCAGGCAGAGGCGCTACTGGCTACAGAGATTTCTGGCTGGTGAAGCCGCACTGAAAGAATTCTGTGTCATTTTGACATATAACATTTGTTATATATTCTGATAAATAATATGACCAAAATGGCATTAAATAATGATCACATTTCCTGCTTAAGTGAAATCATTTTCAAAAATTAGACTAAACTTGACTTTTTTTTTTTTTTTTTTTTTTTAGTAGAGACTGGGTCTTGCCATGTTACCTGGGCTGGTCAGAAACTCCTGAGCTCAAGTAATCCACCTACTTTGGCCTCCCAAAGTGCTGGGATTACAGGCATGAGCCACAACTCCTGGCCAGAAACATTTAAAAATAATTTAAAATATATATGTAGCAAAATAATGCATGCAATTGTTTATCAAATCTAAGTAATTAGTGTCATAGTTTATTTCTAATAATATGAGATAAAGTCATTTGCTAAATGATATTTAAAGACATTTTAATAGAAAATACTGTCTATATATATCATGTAATCAGTAGATATTTATGAGAGAAATATTTATCAGACTGGATTCTTTTTTGAAAAACTGGAATAAGAAATCCAGTTTGGCCAATGGAAATACAAGACCACTCATTGCACTATTGCTAATAATAATAAACCACAAGAAAAACCACCAAATATCTGCCAATAGCCAAATGACCAAATTATACTGTATGCCTTATCCTATAACTTTAAAATGAAAAAATGTGTGTATGTATATACATATATACATGTATGTGTATATATACATATATATACATGTATGTGTATGTATCAGGATGTATATATATGTATGTGTGTATATATATATACATCCTGAGGAACAAGACCCATGGGCTTTGGTTGAGGGTACAGTGAGGAAGTCTGCCCATGACACATGACACAGACTTCCTCAATCTGCTCACTCCATGTCAGTATTATATATATATGTTACATATATATGTAAAAAACACATTTTTACATATATATGTAAAATACTGATATGGAGTGAGCAAAAATCTTAATTTTTAAGATAGATAAATAGGCAGTTAGAGAAAATTTGGAAGACATGCATCATTTTTTTTTAGCCAGTGATTACTGCCAGGAACAGTAGGATAAGAGACAGGTTTAGTATAATTTTGTTTTAACTCTCTACATACCTGTACTGTTTAAATCACTTTTTTTTAATTTTTAGCAAATAACAATATATTAACTGCATATAAAAACGATTTAAAAGTTAAGAATAGCACATCAAGCATACACAGCAGTAAACAACACACTCATAGATGTTCAAAACTGAAATGTCTGTGTCAGGAAATACAAAAGCCTCGCTAGCTATAATTTTTTTAATTTTTATTTTTGTACTTTGGGCTCTGGGGTACATGTGCACATCCTGCATCCTGCAGTATTGTTGCATAGGTATATACATGCCATGGTGGTTTGCTGTCTCCATTTCCCCCTGCCCCACATCACCTACATCAGGCATGTTATCCCTCCCTATCCTCCCCACCCCTGCCCGCCCCTGCCCGGTCCCTCCCCTCCCCTCCCCTTCCCTCCCCTTCACCTCCCCACTTATCCCAGTGAGTGTTGTTCTCTTCCCCGTGTCCAAGTGTTCTCATTGTTCATCGCTTGCCTATGAGTGAAAATATGCGGTGTTTGGTTTTCTATTCTTGTGTCAGTTTGATGAGAATGATGGTTTCTTTAAAGAATGCATTTCAGAATGAAGTCCTGATAGGAGATCGCACTAAATGGGAACCTTGACTTACAGATTATTGCTGAGTCACTTAGACTTCGTTTGTAAGTGCAAAAGATCAATTTTTTTAATCTTAAGCAAAGGGGCAGAAAGTGACACGAACAAGTTTACTCTTTCAAATTAAGCAAACCAGATCATTACCAGCAGCTGTTAGAACAGCTAATGAACTTGGAGGTAGGGGAGGATAGGAGATTAAGAAGAGAGAAAAGAAGATTACTGAAATAGTGCAGGTGAGAAATGATTAGAATCTGAAGATTGAGAATAGGTACAGGTGATGAGTACAGTGTTTGAATTTTTGTTGTTCTTGTTTGGTTTGGTTTTTTGATGACTGTGGATAATAAATGTTCATATGTTGAGCAGATTTTTAGATATGTGTATGAACTGTAAATGAAGTTCAAGACTGAAAAAGAAAGATTTAAGCACTTTCCAGACCATACATAGAAACTAAAGCCATTTATGCAATGAGTGATGTCCGCCTGGGAGGACATTAATGAGAGAAGAAAAGTGAAACCAGAGAAAAACATTTGGAAATACAAATTAATTTTGCTAGCCTGAGGCAATAATGCTCCATGAAATGGAACAGTGAGAGTAAAAAGAGGAAGGGAATGGAAGTATCACAAGAGCTAAGAATGAGTCAATAGTACACAAAACAACATTCCAGAAATAATTAAAAATTAATAAGGATATAAAACAATTTATTAGAGCATTAGTCACATTGTGTATCATGATTTTATATTTTTGTGACTTTGATTTAAATGAAAGAGTATAATTACTAATTAAAACCTTGACATTTACCTCAGTAAATTTTCACCAGAAATCTACATTTTAACAAAATAGATGGCAAGAGGTATCATCGATTGCTAGATGACTGTACACACACCATTGGAATACCTACATGTACTATACTTTCTAAGTATGTTAGCGTAAATGGACACTTAGATTTTCTACTAGTTTAACCCAAAAGGTAAAATTTCCCAGAGGATAGTGTTTAGAATTAACAAGACCAACTAATTAAATTTAATTAGGTCAACCCAAATGAGATAATTAGCATAATTAATTTTGATTTTAAACTGTCCCAAGAGGAGGCAGTATTTGCATACTAGAGAAAAGAACTTCAATGAGGGAAAGAAGGAAGGAAATAGAAGAAACAGACTTTAAATGTAGAAAAGTGATATGAAGTAATTTGACATTTTATATATAAATTAATATATAATTATATACATTATATGTTAATAATATATATTGTGTACAATAATATATATTACTACCATATATACTATATATAATTTATAAAAAATAATTATATATAAATTATTTATATATATATTGACATTTTAGATACAAGAAGGACTTGTTTTATTAGAATATATAACTAAGTATAATCAGAGAAACTTTCCCTCCAGTTCCATTTTAGGAGGAGTGTTGTATTTACTTTCTATTTAAAAATGACCTGAGCATTTTACCTTGTTAAATGAATTGGGATAACAACTAAAAATGTAAATTGGAATATATTTGTTAGAGTAAAGATCTTTAGTTCAGAGTGTTTGAATTAATTTTGAAAAAACATCCAACCCATTTTGACTCAGAAGCTAAGATAAAATAACTACACTCTGTTGAGATAGTATTATATAGCTGTGATTAAGGGACAGTCCTATATTTTTTTACATGTTAATATCCTTGATGTTAGGATGTGTTTTCTAACTGGTGGATTTTTTTTTTCTTCTGGTATAAAATACTGGTGACACAAAATTGATAGTGTCATAGATTAGATAAAATATGGTAGTTAGTAAGGCAACTTCCACTCTAAGATTATACTTCAAGGGTATAAACTAATTGTATCATAATTTCTTATAATATTTTTCATTTAAAATGTACATAAATATAATAAATACAAATCACTAAATAACTTAAAGTACACAACCATGTAACAATGATCCAAGTCAAAGAAACTTTTTGTGATCCCTTCCATTTCTTCTAAGTGTAACACTTATTTTGACTTCTATGACACCCTCTTTTTTTTAAATTTTATCACCATATATGTTTTCTAGAAAATGTAGCCTAGTTTCACCTGTTTTTAAAGTTTTAAAAATGAAATTCTACTAAATGTATTGTTTTTACCTGCTCCTTATTTGCATTCTGGTTTCTTATTTATTTTTTATTCATTAAAAATTTTATTTTCATATTTCCTCTTATATCTTTACTGGGGAACAGGTGCTGTTTGATTACATGAGTAACTTCTTTAGTGATGATTTATGAGATCTCGGTGTACCCATCACCCAAGCAGTATACACTGCACACAATTTGTAGTGTTTTATCCCTCCCTTTCCCACCTATTCCCTCTAAGTCTCCAAAGTTCATTGTGTCATTCTTATGCCTTTGCAACCTCATAGCTTAGCTCCCGGTTATAAGTAAAATCATACGTTTGATTTTTTTATTCTTGAGTTACTTCATTTAGTATAATAGTCTCCAACCTTATCCAGATCACTGCAAATGTCGTTAAATCATTCCCTTTTATGGCTGGATAGTGTTCTATCATATTGACAGTTTCTTTATCCACTCTGTGATTGATGGGCATTTGGGTTAGTTCCACATTTTTGTAATTGTGAATTGTGCTGCTATAAACATGTGTATGCAAGATTCTTTTTCATATAATGACTTCTTTTCCTTTGGGTAGATAACCAGTAGTAGGGTTGCTGGATCAAATGGCAGTTCTACTTTTAGCTATTTAAGGAATCTCCACATTGTTTTCCATAGTGGTTGTATTAATTTACATTCCCACCAGCGGTGTAGAAATGTTCCCTGTTTGCTGCATCCATGCCAATATCTAATTTTTTTAAATTTTTTTATTATGGCCATTCTTGCAGGAGTAAGATGGTATTACTTTGTGGTTTTGATTTGCATTTCCCTAATAATTAGTGACATTGAACATTTTTTCATATGTTCGTTGGCCATTTGTATATCTCCTTTTGAGAATTGTTTATTCATGCCCTTATTCCAATTTTTGGTGGAACTGTTTGGTTTTTTCTTGCTGATTTGTTTGGGTTCATTGTAGATTCTGGATATTAGTCCTTTGTCAGATGTATAGACTGTGCAGATTTTCTCTCATTCTGTAGGTTGTTGCTGTCAATTGCTTCTTTTGCCATACAAAAGCTCTTCAGTTTAATTCAGTCCCAACTATTTATCTGTTTTTATTGTATTAGCTTTTGGGTTCTTGGTCATGAAATCCTTACCTAAGCCAATGTCTAGAAGGGTTTTCCTGATGTTATCTTCTAGAATTGTTATAGTTCAGTTTTTAGATTTAAGTCCTCGATCCATCTTGAGTTGATTTTTGTATAAGGTCAGAGATGAGGATTCAGTTTCATTCTCCTACATGTGGCTAGCCAATTATCCCAGCATCATTTGCTGAATAGGGTGTCCTTTCCTCAACTTATGTTTTTGTTTGCTTTGTCAAACATCAGTTGGCTCTAAGTATTTGGGTTTATTTCTGGGTTCTCTCTTCTGTTCTGCACCTGTTTTTATACCAATACCATGCTGTTTTGGTGACTGTGGACGTATGGTATAGTTTGGAATCAGTTAATATGATGCCTCCAGATTTGTTCCTTTTGCCTAGTCTTACTTTGGCTCTGTGGGCTCTTTTTTGGTTCTTAGTACAATGTTGTGTTTGTGAGATTGAACGATGTCTTTGAGTGTACAATACAAATAATTTTTTAGAGAATAAGTGATCACTCTGATGGCTTATCACTCCCAAAATCTCTACTGTGTGTTTTTATAAGAAGGACATCTTTCAATGTGACCATAAAACACCCATCCCAGTGAGAAATATAGATTTATCCATCACTGACTTCTAATCCTCAGAGGCTATTAAAATTTTGCCAATTGTTTGCAAATGTCTTTTATAACAAAATAATCTAGTTAAGAATTAAATATTAGCATTCAGGTTGTTTTAGTTGTCAGGTATCCAGCCTTCTTTAGTTTGGAAAGATTACCTAATGTTTCCTTATGGTTAGATTCATATTATATACCTTGGCAGAAATAACACAGAAGAGATTTTATGTTCTCATTGCATCTATTGGATAAAGAACAATTTTTATTTGTTTCATTTTTTTTATTTTAAGTGAAAGCAAGTTTATTATGAAAGTAAAGGAATAAAGAATGGCTACTCCATAGGCAGAGCATCAAATTTGTTTCATTTATGATGATATTTAATTTGATCACTTGAATAAGTTGGTATCTAACAGTTTTCTCTTTTTTTCTCCCTTATAAATTAATAAATAATTTGTGGGGAGGTACTTTTAAATTATGTATTTACACTATTTCTTATGCAACTTTCGATATCTTCATGAATATGTTTATATTAGTATGGTCTCCTGGATTCCTTTCTTATCCAATGTGTTATAATTCATTACTATTATTACACATTTTGATGCTCAAATTGTACTGATTTTCTAGTGGGACCCTGTTCAAGCTAACTTCTGTGTCTTTTTCTCATGCTTCCCACTTTCTTTGAGAGCCTCCTTTATTTCTGACACAACAATGCATTCTAGCCTTTTTTTGTAATCTCCCTGCCCCAGACCTAGAATCAACCAATTTCCCAAGGATCCAATATCTAGGTGCCAGATATGTGCATGCTCCCAGGTCCTCACAGTAGACAGAACTAGGGAATACATGTATGTTTACACATACAAACACATATACAAAGAGCTGCCTAGATAGATTGAAGGAGAGAGAAGCTCTTCAAAGTTCCTTTGAGTTTTGTTCCTTTCCATATGTGTAACTTCCTTTTTGACAGTAAGAAACTACCTGCCATAACCTTATTATTTACTTTTTAGAAATAATCATCCCTCCCTTTTCTATCACCTCACTGTGCTTAGCATGCAACACCAGATCACAACAGTAGGGAAGCCTTCCTGACCCAGCTCAGGCTCTTATTCCCCCCACCAGCTGTTCCTTCTTGCCAAGGTAGTACAGAGATTTTTTCACTTAACCCCACATAGTTTTCTTTATTATTAATGTCAAATGGTACATTCATTTGTTACAATGAATGCACCAACATCAATACATTGTTAGCTAATGAATTCCATACTTCATTTAGACTTTTTTAGTTTCTACCTAATGTCCCTTTCTTTACCTAACAATCCAGGATCCAATCCAGAACATGACATTTTGTGTGTGTATGTGTGTGTGTGTGTGTGTGTGTGTGTGTGTGTGTGTGTATTATACTTTAACTTCTGTGGTACATGTGCAGATTGTGCAGGTTTGTTACATAGGTATACACATGCCATAGTGATTTGCTGCACCCCATCAACCTGTCATCTACATTAGGTATTTCTCCTAACGCTGTCCCTTCTCTAGTCCCTCAACCCCTGACAGGCCCTGATGTGTGATGTTCCCTTCCCTGTGTCCATGTGTTCTCATTGTTCAGCTCCCACTTATGAGTAAGAACATGCAGTGTTTGTTTTCTGTTCTTGTGTTACTTTGCTGAGAATCATGGTTTCTAGCTTCATCCATCTCCCTGTGAACGACATGAACTTATGCATTTTTATGGCTGCACAGTATTCCACGGTGTATATGGGCCACATCTTCTTTATCCAGACTATCTTTGATGGGCATTTGGGTTGGTTCCAAGCCTTTGCTATTGTGAACAGTGCTTCAGTGAGCATATGTGTGCATGTGTCTTTATAGTAGAATGATTTATAATCCTTTGGGTATATATTCAGTCACAGGATTGCTGGGTCAAATGGTATTTCTCATTCTAGATCCTTGAGAAATCGCCACACTGTCTTCCACAATGGTTAAAGTAATTTGCACTCCCACCAACAGTGGGAGCAATCCCATTTCTCTGCATCCTCTCTAGCATCTGTTGTTTCCTGATTTTTTAATGGTCACCATTCTAACTGGCATGAGACGGCATCTCATTGTGGTTTTGATTTGCATTTCTCTAATGACCAGCGATGATGAGTTTTTTTTTTAATATGATTGTTGGCTGCAAAAATGTTTTCTTTTGAGAAGTATCTGTTCATATCCTTCACCCACTTTTTGATGTGGTTGTTTTTTTCTTGTAAATTTGTTTAAGTTCTTTGTAGAGTCTGGATATTAGCCCTTTGTCAGATAAACAGATTGCAAAAATGTCTCCCATTCTGTAGGTTACCTCTTCTCTCTGATGATAGTTTCTTTTGCCATACAGAAGCTCTATAGTTTAATTATATCCCATTTATCAATTTTGGCTTTTGCTGCCATTGCTTTTAGTGTTTCAGTCATGAAGTCCTTGCCCATGCCTATGTCCTGAATGGTATTGCCTAGTTTTCTTCTAGGGTTTTTATAGTTCCAGGTCTTATGTTTAAGTCTTTAATCCATCTTGAGTTAACATTTGTGTAAGTTGTAAGGAAGAGATCCAGTTTCAGCTTTCTGCATATGGCTAACCAGTCTTCCTTCCCAACATCATTTGTTAAAAAGGGAATCCATCATTCTCAGCAAACTGACACAAGAACAGAAAACCAAACACCATATGTTATCACTCACAGGCGAGTGTTGAACAATTAGAACATGTGGACACAGGGAGGGTAGCATCACATACTGCGGTCAGTAGTGGGGAACTAGGGGAGGGACAGCAGGGGTGGGGAGGGTGGGGAGGGATAATGAGGGGAGAAATACCAGATATAGCTGATGGGGGATGAAGGCAGCAAACCACTTTGCCATGTATGTACCTATGCAACAATCCTGCATGATCTGCACATATACCACAGAACCTAAATTACAATTAAAAAAAAAAAAAAAGGAATCCTTTCTCCATTGCTTGTTTTTGTCAGGTTTGCCAAAGATAAGATGGTTGTTGGTATGGGGCATTATTTCTGAGGCCTCTGTTCTGTTTCGTGCATATCTGTTTTGGTACCAGTATCATGCTGTTTTTGTTACTGTAGCCTTGTAGTATAGTTTGAGGTCAGGTCATGGCATTACATTTAGTATTCATGTCTCCTTAAGATCCTCTTGGCTGTGAGAGTTTTTTTTTTTTTTTTTTTTTTTTTAGAATTTCCTTACTTTTGATGTCTTACATGGTTTTGAGGTGTACTGGTCAGATATTTTGTAAATTATCCCTAAAATGTGATTTTAATGATGCTTTTTTCATAATTAGAGTGAGGTTGTACATGGTGAGGTGAAAGACTACAGAAAAGCAAACACTGCATGTTCTCACTCATAAATGGGAGTTGAACAATGAGAACACATGGACACTGGGAGGGGAACATCACACACCAGGGCATGTCACGGGGTGGGGGACTAAAGGAGGGACAGCAGGGGGTGGGGTAGTGGGGAGGGATAACATTAGGAGAAATATCTAATATAGATGATAGGGGGATGGATGCAGCAAACCACCATGGCATGTGTATACCTATGTAACAAATCTGCATGTTCTGCACATGTACCTCAGAACTTAAAGTAAAAAAATAATACTCTACCTTCTGATATGTATATTGGCAATTTGAATAAATTATCTAGAAGCACGAAGAAGTGTAGTCATTTTTTTTTTAATTCACTAAGAATTTTTATTTGAGCTTCATCTAAAAGTATAAATTGGGGTTTGGTTATGTAAATGAGAGAATTGAGTCATAGAATTCTACCTTAACATCTTTCATACTTTTTTAATCTATTTTTTCTCTCTTAGTCCAAGTACTCATCATTTAGAATACTGCTATACTATTATAAATCTTAACCCATGACTTGGCTTTGTGAATTTCCACTTTAATATCTGTTCTGCTGGAAGGTTTACAATGTGCAGTTATCAGAGAGGGGTAATTGTTATAACAGGTTAAATCTCTTATGGGACCATCAATCCCCTACATTTTCACCTATGTTGTAGTTTGTTCTAAACTATTTTCCAGTAGTAAAACAACTAATTATGATTCTTGTTTGTGCTTCAAACTCAAGTATTTTTAGTACATGTTCTTCCTAGACTTTCAGAAATGATTGATACAAATTTTATCTTTTCAAAGTTCTTTCTATTTTAAGTTTCATTCAAAAGTATTTTCATGGGTATTTGGAAAAAGAAAGATCAAATAAAAATAGTTGTGATGCCATTAAAGCAAAATTATATGTACTTGAAAATTACTGAATTTTAAAATTATATTCTGATGAACTTCACCCATTCATTGTATATATTGATATGGAATTATTAAAATAGTTTGACAAATTTAAGGAGGAAACAAAGAAATAAGAAAAAAATTAGAAAAATAATTCAAAAAATGAGAGGGGAAAAGTTGTAATCAAGTAACTAGCATTTCTACCCACAACTTTTTTCAAGACGCTTATTATTAATGTAGTTCTAATAATTAAAAAATACTACTATGTAAATAGGCACATCGAGACATATATAATTGATTCCAGATCTTATACAGTTCATGTGGTAAGTGATCACAATCCAATTCAACTTTGATTACTACTGCTAAGTTATTTTTATCAAGTACGTGGATCTCAAAAGGAGTATAACCCAAAATATTTTCTAATTCATTATTGATCTCTTTCCAGCAGGCCTTCTTGACTCTACATTGCATCAGTGTAAATCCTGTTTTCCTATACTCTTGTCTCAAATGCATAGAGGACTAGCATACCTAACATAAATTCTCCCCATAAAACAAAGAAATATCCAAAAGGTGTCAGGCTAAAGCTATTCAGTATCTTGCTCATTCTTCCAAGAAACAGAAGAAATGAAGTTTATGACAACTGATGGAAAATAATGTGTAATGAGCAAGTAATTTGCCTCAATGAAAACATCTAATTTATTTTATTTGCAGCTTTTTATCTGGAAGAATGTGACCCTGAATAAGTTGTATAGGTAGGTGCCTCTTAAAGACAGATAAATCAGTACCAATATTCAAAATTCATAGATGGGACTGACCTATGTATTGGTCCTTTCTCAGGTAATACTTAGATCACTACACCTGTCAAAGGAAGACCATGCAGTTTTTGATTCTGTGATTATTTATAAGAACTTGAAGCTTTTTTCTAAAACAACTTTGTTTTCATGGCAACAGGAATTGTCTGTTGAAATCTGACCTTTCCTTTGCATAGTTTAGTTTTGACAGCTATGTGTGCACTGTTTTAGAAAGCACATATAACCCAGAGAATCTTAAAAAATATATACAAATCAATTGAAAATGCTAAACTTTAAAAATAAAGTTAAGGTTATGTATTTTATCTTATTTTAAATTTTATTTAATTTTATTTTAATTTTAAAATACAATTAAAGTAAAAGAATAACAGTCTTTTGATAAGCCTATTTTTTTTTCCTTTTTACTTTCTTTTTTTAATTGTACATTAGGTTCTGGGGTACATGTGAAGATCATGCAGGATTGTTGCATTGGTACATACATGGCAACGTGGTTTGCTGCCTCCATCCCCCCATCACCTATATCTGGCATTTGTGCCCCAACCTCCCCACCCAATGCTGTCCCTCCACGTGGCACACATACACCATGGAATACTATGCAGCCATAAAAAACAATGAGTTTGTGTCCTTTGTAGGGACATGGATGAACCTGGAAACCATCATTCTCAGCAAACTGACACAAGAACAGAAAATCAAACACCACATGTTGTCACTCATAGGCTGATGTTGAACAATAAGAACACATGGACAGAAGGATGGGAGCATCACACACTGGGGTCTGTTGGGGAGGGCAAGGGAGTGCGGAGGTCAGGGAGGGATAACATGGGAGAAATGCCAGATGTAGGTGACTGGGGGATGGAAACAGCAAACCACATTGCCATGTGTGTACCTATGCAACAATCCTGCATGATCTCCACGTGCACCCTAGAACCTGAAGTACAATTTAAAAATGAAAAAAAATATTAACAATCTAAATGGCCAGGCTTGGGGGCTCACTCCTGTAATTCCAGAACTTCGGGAGGCCAGAGTGGGCAGATCACATCAGATCAGTAGTTAGAGATCAGCCTGGCCAACACGGTGAAACCCCATCTCTACCAAAAATACAAAAATTTGCTGGGCATGGTGGCACACGCCTGTAGTCCCAGCTACTCAGGAGACTGAGGTGGGGGAATTGCTTGCTTGTGAGAGGCGGAGGGTTCAGTGAGCTGAGATCAGGCCATTGCACTCCAGCATGGGTAACAGAATGGGAATCTGTCTCTAAATAAATAAAGTTCTTTTTAGTTTATATATTTATGAAAAAAAAAATCAATGACTAAGTCTTTAACAATGTGGTAGTAAATGAGAGAAATCAATTTCTTAAAATTTGATAGATTAGAATTTTACCTGAGTTAATTTCAGAGAACAGATAATTATACAATTTTCATTAGAATTGTATGTTCAATAAATACTGCTTACTATCAAGTGTAGATGACTACAAATCATAAAGATATTTTAGAAAATTAATTTTATTTACTAGGGTTAACTTCCATAGAATTTATGTTAGAAAATATGAAGCCATTTCAATGTAAAGAAAAATGTTTCATGAGGAAAAAAACTAGACATCTGAGATGACCACCTCAAACACAAGGGCAAAGAACTGGAATAACATTCAGTAATGAATCAAGTATAGAATAAATGAGTATCTAAAGTTAGTTTGAAAGAACGATCTTGAAGAGGCTTGAAGAGCAATAACAATGTAATTTCATTTCTTTTAATAAACAACTTTTAAATAAAATATAAAACAAAATATAAAATAAACAACTTTTATATAAAATATAAAAATATTATGTTAATCACCACTTCATTTTAATAACTTGACTTTTTTCATATTGAAGATAAAATTTAGACACCATATTGACATACTTCTTTTTCTTTCCAAGTCTATTTCTGATTGTATGACTTAAGTAACTACAGTTATGTAGCAACTTTAAGAAAGCTAAAAAATATATAAAATAAAATAGGGTTATGGGTTGAATTTCTGCAGTCGCAAGACACACTTTGATATTTTTTCCTTGAAGTGAATATAGCTTATATTTTTTAAACTTTAGATTCAGTTTTTTCTTTTAAGTTTGATAACTTTTTTAAAGAATTAGATTATACTGTTGTAGGTTTGAAAACTGGCATCACAGAAAAGGTGCTAGCTAATGAGTTATTTTAGTGAGGACTTGGTTAAAATGCATGATGACAAGTCTAAGCTAAATGGGAAAATAATATGTAGTCCAACTCAGATAAATTTATCTGAGCCACTTTTGGCTCAGATAGATTTGGAGTGGGTGATAGGAAATTTCTTTACCAAAATATTTTAATAAGAAAGAATGGAAACAAAATCCCATTAGAGCTCCAAGCATTTAGAGATTATATTTAATACTCTTAAAACTCCTTTGAAAGGAATTAGAACTCCTTGGAGAAATGCTGATTTACATGAACATAAAACATTGTTTTTTTGTGCCTGAAAATAGAGAGTCAAACAATGGGGGAGACGTATCAAAAAGATGCAGGAGCCAGCTCAAGCAAGCAACCGCTGGCCAAGTAAGGGACATTTTGCGAATCAAGTAGGCTGCAGGGAAAAGATTCAGCTTGCGGAGAGCTGGGCGTGGGAAACATTTTGGACAAGCTTCCCTCAAACTGAGGTGTTTCATGTTGTGTTTGCCTTGAGTTAACTCTGTATTTCTGGAGAAGCTACTCTGAGGTAGCTGAAATTTTTTTATGGGCATATGGAGACAAAGAAGTAACATTTATTCAGGAAAATCTAAATTTGGTGAGAATTATAAGGATCTGTGGCATTTGAACCACAACCTACCTTCACCCCCACCTCCACTTCTCACCCATCCCTCATATGCTCCATCATGTAAAAAAAAAAAAAAAAAAAAAAAGTATTCCAGGAGCTCTAATACAGGAATGTGAAGCCCAAGAAGATAGGGATGCTCTCTCTCATTCAGATTCCAAGCGGGGCTTTGGTTTCAACTTGCAGGAGGAGTGAACATGCTATAGAATTTCTCATTCCACCCTCAGCCATGTTAAGTCCATGTAATTTCTATTTCAGGCAGTTGTGGTTGAGAGGACTCTTTCTTCACCTGGCCTTTACTCACAAGGGTGAAGCTTTACCCTAGATGCAACAGACCAAGAATACTGTACTCAGTTCTCTTATACCTTACCTACAAACTCACTCATAGGGCATAGTTTACATTCCAGGAGAGGCAAGTCAAGAAGACCAGAGCCCCTTCCAGTTTACACTCTTGAAGCACAGCTGTCACTCAAGGAAAAGCAGGCTACTGTCCCTGTCCCCAGTTCTTGTGTAGTAGTGCAGAGGTTGTACTATGGGGAGAGGCAAGCTGGAGAGGTCATTCTTAAGGATGAAGAGCTTCACAGCTCTACATAAGGAAACTAATTTTATTTGGAACAAATTATGGAGGATTTCATGCATGAGGATTTCATGCATAAGGATTCTGCTAAAAGCAATGGAATTTTTGGTGAAGGGCAACTAAGAAGACATGTTTATAACTTGATGATACAATTGTTAATAAGCAAAAGTGCTAAGCATCAGAATTTTATCAGAGAGAACCAGAGAATGAGTGAGCCAAGGAGGTCTATCCTGTGATGACAGCCAACAGGGTTGGAAGGGCTGACTATTAGCTCTAAACTGCACCTTGTCAGGAGTAATCAGGGCATAATCAGAAGTAATCAGAGTAATCAGGAGTAATCAGAATGTAGAGAATATTTGAAAGCATTCCTTATCCACATAAAGATCCATCAAAAAAGGGCAGAAGTCTCTGTGGCACTAGGGTTTACACACAACTTCTGACCAACTTCTGGCTAAACAATAAGCTATTTTGACATAGGGGCAACTTCTAGAAAACTAAGCTTAAAAATAAAATTACATGTATCCATGGCAACCTGGAAGATTGTATGTATGGCCAAGGCTGTGCCCTCTCAGGAGTGAATGGAGAAGTAAAGTCTAAGCTATTCGTACTTGTGGGAACATGTGTCAAAAACAAACTCATTTAACTCTAACAGCAGCCTCCACATCTCAAACACATTTAATGATAAAGATTCAAAATCTAATAGGTAAGGGGGGGGTTAAGCACAACTCCTGAGTAATAAATGGCCTATGCTAATCCAGAGACAATACCTACATAACCAGGCTGAAATGTTAAAATAAGAAAAATTCAGAGCAAGCACATCAACAGTCACATGGTCGTACTAGGAAATAGACTCTGCAAAAATAGTCTTGCCATTAAACACATAAAATATTATGTAAATGTTTAGTGGCTACTAAATATTATTAAGCAAATAAATACGGCCAATTAAAAAACTACAACATAACCTGGGGTGAATGGATCAGCAACATGGGGTGCTACCATATACTAGCTAAAAAGTTCCATTTGTAATGAAAAGTCTGAGGTGCACAGAAACAGAGAAAATCATAACCATACACACAAGAAAGCAGATAATAGAAACTTATCTGAAAGTGGTCTAGATGCTGAAGTTATCAAAGACTTTAAATCAGCCACTATAAATATATTCAAAGAACTAAAAGACTCTGTCTAAAAAAATTTAAAGAAAATATGTCAAAAATGTTCCCTGAATAGAAAATATAAACAAATGGTGAGAAATTGCTTTTTAAAAGAACCACATGGAAAATTTTATAGTTGAAAATGCAATAACTAAAATTAAACATTCATAAGATTGGCTCAACAGTAGATTGAGTTGGCAAAAGAAAGAATCAGCATATTTTATGTAGACCAATACAGGTTATATAATCTGAAGAAGAAAAAGGAAAAAAAAATAAGAATAAATGAAGTGAGCCAGAAAAATGTAAGGTACCAAAAAGCACCCCAACCTAGGTATAATGGAAAAACCATAAAGAAGAGAAAGAAAATGGCAGAAAAATATTCCAAGAATGACTGAAAGCTTTCTACATTCGATGAAAAACAATGATCAGAAAATGTAAGAATTTTGATGAACTCTAACTGTGATAAGCACAAAGAAATCCACACTTAGACATAGTCAAAATGTTGATGCCAAAGACAAAGTCTTGAAAGCTGTCAGAGAGTAAAATGACTTATGCTATATAAGGGAATCCCAGTAAGTTTAACAACTGAATCCTCATGAAAAGCAATGGAAGACAAAAGGCAAAGATATAATATAATTAAAGCACTAAAGCTTTTAAAAAACTGTCAACTAAGTATCTCATATTCATCAATATTTCATAAATGAAGATAAAATGAAGACATTCTCAGATAAACAAAATCTGAGAAATTGACTGCTAATAGATCCACCTTGTAAGAAAATATTAAAGATCATTCTTAAGGCTTAAAGCTAATGAAACTAGGCAATAATTAAAAAACACATTAAAAATAAAAAATTCCTAATAATGGTAATTATGTAAGTATTTATAAAAGACAATGGGCACAGGGAGAGGAACATCACACACTGTGGCCTGTAGGGGGTTGAGGGGCTAGGGGAGGGATAGCAGGGGGATGGTGGGTTAGGGGAGGGATAGCATTAGGAGAAATACCAAATGTAGGTGACAGGGTGATGGATGCAGCAAACCACCATGGCACATATATACCTATATAACAAACCTGCCCATTCTGTACATGTACTCCAGTACTCGAAGTATAATATAATTAAAAAAAGAGCTCTCAGTTTAATTAAAAGTGGAAATTCAAGTTTAAAAGCCAGCGTAATTGCATAATTATTACTTTCTTTTCTTAACTCATTTAAATAATAATTGCATAAAATATATGTATATAATTGTATTGTTGGTTTTAAAACATTAGATGATAAGATATTTGACAGTAACAGCACAAAGGAGGTGAGCGGGAGAAAAGTTGTGTAGATTAAGAAATAACACAGATGGCAACTATAATTCAAAGGGAGAAATGCAAAGAATAAAAAATGCAACTAAGAGGTACACGTGACAATTCTACAAACATATACTCTCCTTTTTTTTCAAGGTTTAAGAGACATAAGATTATATAAGGTAATATCTATAACAATGTATTATTGAGTTCATAACAATAAATAACATAAAGACTTAATATGTACTCTATTATGTTTATGTACCGTATTTTCTTCATCCTCTCATCTATCAATGAACATTTAGGTTGCCTCCAAATTTTGGCTATTGTGAATAGTGCTGCAATAATCATGGGAGTACAGATATCTCTACTAATTTTATTTCCTTTGGATAATATTCAGTCGTGGGATTGCTGGATCACATGGTAGTTCTATCTTTAGTTATTTGATGAACCTTCATAGTGTTCTCCATAGCAATTGCACTAATTTACATTCCCCCCAACAGTGTTCTCTTTTCTCCACATCCTCACCAGTATTTTTTAATCACATGTCTTATGGATAAAAGCCACTCTAACTGGTGTAAAATGATATATTATTATAGTTTTTATTTGCATTTCTCTGACAATTGATGTTGAGCACCTTTTCACATACTCATTTGCAATTATTATATCTTCTTTTGAGAAATGTTTATTCATGTCTTTTGACAGTTTTGTAATTGGATTGTTCCTTTTTTCTTATAAAGTTGTTTGAGCTCCTTATATATTGTGGTTATTCTCTTGTGTGATGGGTAGTTTGTAAATATTTTCTAGTATTGTGTGAGATCGTCTCTTCACTTTGTTGATTATTTTCTTTGTTGTGCAGAAGCTTTTAAACTTGATGCGATCCCATTTGTCCATTTTTGGTTTGATTGACTGTGTTTGTGGGGTATTACTCAAGAAATATTTGCCCAGTTCAATGCCCTGAAGATTTTTCCTTAATTTTTTCTTGCAGTTGCTTCATAATTTGAGTTCTTATATTTAAATCTTTAACCTATTTTAATATAACTTTTGTCTATGGAGAGAGGGATCTAGTTTCTTTCTTCTAAATATGGATATCTAATTTTTCCAGCACCATCTATTGAAGAGGCTCTTCTTATCCCAGTGTATATTCTTGGCAACTTTGGCAAAAATGAGTACATTATAGATCTAAAGATTTATTTCTGGGTTTTCTATTGTGTTCCACTGTTCTATGTGTCTGCTTTTATGCCAGTACCATGTTGTTTTGATTATTATGGTTCTGTAGTATAACTTGAAGTCACATAATGTGATTTTCCCAGTTTTATTATTTTGCTTAGGATAGCTTTGGCTATTCTGAGTCTTTTATGGTTCCATACAAATTTTAGGATTATTTTTTCTATTTATAGGAAGAATGGCTTTGGTATTTTGATAAGGATTGCATTGACTTTGTAGATTACATGATATGGCTAAAATCCTGAAATTTATGTCTATTCAATATGATTATTATCTAAATATCAATCTACCTTTTAACATAAATTGACAACTGATCTTAAAACTCATATAAAATGCAAGAAAACTAAAATAGGCTAACAAAGCTTGACAAAGAACAAAGTTGGAGGACTCACATTTGTGAATTTCAAAATTTAGTACACAGATGCAGTAATAAATACATTGTAGTACTAACACTAATAATACAGATCAATGAAACAAAGTTTAATATACAAAATTAAGCTGTTATATTTATGGTATTCAAAATTATAGTGATTTTAAATAAGGATGCCATGATAATTCAATAAGAAAAGAACAATGGTTTCAGGATATGGTTCTGGGAAATGAATCAAAGACTAAATGTAGGACCTAAAACTATAAAACTCTTAGACAAAAGATAAGAGTGAATTTTTATCAACTTGTATTAGGCAGCTGTTTCTTAGATATGATATTGCAAGCACAAGAGCCTGGAGAAATAATAGATAAATTGGACTTCTTCAATATTAAATCCTTTGTATTGCATGACACTATAATAAAATGGAAAAACAATCCACGGAATGGGACAAAATACTTACAAACTGCATATCTGATAAGAGACGGATATCCAGACTACATTAAGAACATCCCCAACTCAATAACAAAAAGATATATAAACCAAATTCCAAAATCAGTAATGCGTTAGAAAGGAAATTTCTCAAAAGGAGAAAAATGGATGACAAATAAGCACAGGCAAAGATTCTTAATACCATTAGTCAATGGGAAAACGCAAATCAGAGTTACAATGTGATAGCACCTCTGGCTTGATAGCGATGAAACAGTCTTTTTAAAGTACATCTAACATCAGCTTCAGTGTGATAACCTGAGGAGATGGTATACAATCCTTCTGTTTACAATATATGCTTTATACCAATATTCATTATGTAGCCCTTTTTCCCAAGGTGTACACTACATATGTCTGACACTCCCAATGTACTTGGGAAATTTTTGTTTTCTTTCCATTTAATATTAGGCTCTGTGCTTCTAAAGGATTTGGTTCTCAGAATGCCACTACTTCCAGTGGGGGACTCAGCACCATCCCCACGAAATTTAAAACATTCTTTTCGCCTTGGGCTCCTGTGACTGTTAACTAGGTGGCAAGGAAAAGAGTTGATACATTGCCAATGTTTATTGACTTTCATCATCATGAGAAATATGTCTGTTACTACATAATGGGGAGAGCAAGAAAAACATAGAGTACATAAATGATGAATTATGTACTCACTTTAACAGTTTTACCATTAAATGGTTAAGGATAAAAACAATGGCTTGATACAGACATAATTGGGAAGTCAGTCACCTCAGGTATGATGGCCTGCTTTATCTCACAAGACAGGGCACCCACACTGACAGAAGCTTTCCTTGAATGAATAGGAATTTAGAATTGATGGTAAAATAGGGAGATGCTGAGCATCAGCAACATCCTTGAGATTAAGGACATGATATATTCCAAAAACCCTCCTATTGAATCTTCTTCCAGATAGTGTGTCTGAAGAATCCTAGAGAAACTGTGCCTAGACTGAATGAACGAATGTGGTAATTAAGGTAGGTTGGCCGGGCATGGTGGCTCATGCCTGTAATCCCAGCACTTTAGGAGGCCAATGCAGGAGGATTATCTGAGGTAAGGAGTTACAGACAAGCCTGGCCAATATGGCAAAACCCAGTCTCTACTAAAAGTACAAAAAATTAGCCAGCTGTGGTGGTGGGCACCTGTAATCCCAGCTATTCAGGAGGCTGAGGCAGGAGAATCGCTTGAACCTGGGAGGCAGATGTTGCAGTGAGCCAAGATCGTGCCACTGCACTCCAGCCTGGGCAACAAGGGTGAGACTCCACCTAAAAAAAGAAATCCCTCCATTGCCAGTATACACACCCCCCAGCTGCCATGAGTGAATGTAAGCCTCTGATGGCTTACAGCTTCAATCTGGAAAATTTCTATTATCCAAGGGAATCAATTCACCAGAAAAGGCATAAAAATGTATGTCCTTTTAACCAGAGGTGGCTTGCAGACAATAACTTACTGATATATAGTACAAAATAATAACAGTCTGGAGTTTGGACAACTCTGATTCTGAGCTTCTCAATTTATCTAAAGGTAGCACATCAATAGAAGTACATGGTTGAATAGTTTTTGCCCCAGTTCTAATCTGCTTTCCAAGCTCTGCTTCAAGGGTACCTGGTTCATGACAGGACATTCACCCCTTAAAAAACTGCATCTCTCAGACTTAACAAACAAATAATACCTTGTGTAATAATGAAATATTTTAAATAAATGAATACAGAGTGGTTGGAAATGAAATAATGCATAAAGATATGCCAAGCAAATATGAATCAGAAAAGACGCTTTTGTAACAATTGTAAGTCCAAGTAAAAAGCCAATAGATTTGAATGAATAAATGAATAGTGGTGTTTATACAAAGTTCATTAAGCAAATAAAATACTAGTCAAGTTGAAGTGTCTCTGAATGAAGAATCAGGGTAATAGCTGATTCTATGTTTTTCAAATGTCATTGATGCTAATTATTTTACTTCATACATTATTTTCTTCACTTTTGCTTACAAATTTGGGGAGTTCCACAGATCTCTGAGAGCAGTTGGTAAAAGCAAATTGTAGATCAATTCCTTTTCAGTGATTCAGGAATGTTTAGACAATTGTTTTATTCCAAATTAAAGTGTGAAACTTATACAACTCTAATTGTGTTAGCCTGGACTAATTATTTCCTATTTCTGAGTCTTACTTTAATCTTTTGTTTTTTTGAGAGGGAGCCTCACTCTGTCGCCCAGGCTGGAGTGCAATAGCACATTCTCAGCTCACAGCAACTTTCACCTCCTGGGTTCAAGTGATTTTCCAGCCTCAGCCTCCCAAGTAGCTGAGAATATGGGCACCCACCACCATGCTTGGCTAATTTCTTATATTTTTAGTAGAGATGGGCTTTCACTATGTTGGCCAGGCTGCTCTTGAACTCCTGAACTCAGGCAATCCGGCCTCGGCCTCCCAAAGTGCTGAGATTACAGGCATGAGCCACTGTGCCCGACCTTTAATCACCTTTAAAATAGTAAAAAAAGTCCTAAATTACAGGGTGCTGAAAGCCACACATAAACTCTCTTAAAGGAATATCTTAATCTCTCAATAATATCTGCTCTTTTTTTTCTTCCTCTCTCCTTTTGTTCCCTCTTCTTTTTTATCTTCCTTCTTCTCCTTTTTTAAACTGTAGAAGCAACTACATTTTATATAATTTCTAATTCTAAAATTTTAATATTCTAAAATGATATCCTAGAAGAGCAATGAGAAATAAAATAATTTCATTTTATTTCAAAAATAATTCCATTTTTTAAAATGCCTCTAATATTATGATTGTTATTGATCTAGATGTTGATTGAAATATGAAAGGGCAGAGTTACACACTCAGATGTAATAGAACTTATGTTACACAGATTAAAAAATGTATCAAAGAGAATGTTTAGATTTTCTTGTAGTATTTTCAAAAGGATAACAAAATATTCCATGTGTCAGGAAGAACACAAAGCAATATCTCTAGTATGCCCATACCATAATCCTGTTTCCTCCAAAATCCTCAGAAAAAGATAGTGAAGGAAAATTGCTTCATTTTCAAATGTGATAGAATTATATAAGCTAATGAAATAAAACTCCTCATGTTGTAAAAAATGCATGATCACTTTTTGGAAAAATCCTCTTAGGAGCCAGTGTTTCTCATTGCCCTTGCCCCTTACCAAAAATAGCAAGAATAGCAAATACCAGCACTCCAGGTAATTCTGACTATACACAGTGCCAGAATTTTGATAAAGTGCACAATTCTTACCTGAAGGAATAACTTAAGCCCCCCTTCCCCAAATACTGAGTTTTTTTGGTTGGAAATAACTAATGATCACCAAGATATAGCTCTCATTTTGTCTTTCTTCATGGTAATGAAACTGAATTACCAGTCTGTCTGAAATTATAGACAAACTATAACTTTTAAAAAATATTCATGATTTGAAGTAAATAAAAATGCTGCTTAATTCATACCACCATTTCTTTTTCTTTTTTCTTTTTCTTTTTTCAGGGTTGGAGTCTCATTTTACCACCCAGGTTGAAGTACAGTTTTGCTATCTCAGCTCATTGCAACTTCTGCCTATTGGGCTTAAGAGATTCTCCTACCTCAGCCTCCCGAGTAGCTCCCGAGAATACAGGTGCATCCCACACTCAGCTAATTTTTGTATTTTTAGTAGAGACAGCATTTCACAACGTTGCCCAGGCTGGTCTCAAACTCCCGATCTCAAGTTATCCTATTTCATTTTTTAGATCTCCTTAAGTAAGAAAAGAATAAATATGTGCTTATGTTACAGTTGGTGTAAAATAAGTGTGGGCTTAACAACAAAAATCTAAGGTTGAGTCCTGGTTCTCTCCCTTATAAGCTGATTGATCTTGGGGCAATTTAATTAACCTCTTTAAACCTCAGTTTGCCTGGATTAAATGTAAATAATTAAATGTCTAACATTATTGACAAAAGAAAAAAAAAGAAAAAGTAAATCATCTGTCATGCTGTTTTAAAAATAGTCTATAACTATTTGTCCTTTCTTCTATACGATAATCAACATATGGCACCTTATTGGAAAGAGCTAGAATAATATGTATGTTTATATTATGCTTTATTATACTATATGTAGAAGATATATTGTTTTGATGGGAAGATATAACAGAAAAAAACACTCCCAATTTTCTCTCATTAAGTTTAAACCTCTCTTTCAAGCTCTTTATTTGTGTATCAGTTGTCTTTTTGAGATGGATTTTCACTCTGTTGCCCAGGCTGTAGTGCAGTGGCGCTATCTCCTCTGCTTACTGCAACCTCCACCTCCCGGATTCAAGCAATTCTTCTGCCTCAGCTTCCCGAGTAGCGCCACCATGCCCGGCTAATTTTTGTATTTTTAGTAGAGATGGAGTTTCACCATGTTGGTCAGGCTGGTCTGGAACTCCTGATCTTGTGATTCATCCCCCTCGGCCTCCCAAAATGCTGGGATTACAGGCATGAACCACTGTGCCTGGCCTAAGTTGTCTTTTTTAAATCTTCACTTGACTATCTCTGAGATATTTCATACCTAATACAGCTATGCTGAACTACTAAATTCACCCTTTCCCAATACTGTTTCATAGTGGCTTTTTTCCCAACAGACATTTCCAAATTATTTAATAGCCCCAGCATCCACTCAGTCACATCTCAGTTCTGAGGAAACCGTGACTCTTTTCCTTTCCCCCCTTCTAATCTATCCAATTTCAGTTGTTTTTATTCTATTTCACATTAATGTGTGCCACCTACTTCTGTCATTCACTTTTGATGGATATTATCTACCCTTTTCATCTGGAGTGCAGCAATGCCCTCCTAACTGGTTTCATCTCACTATCAATTTCATTTTCCACACAGCAACCAAGATGATAATTTTGAAGCACAAAATGTTTTGTTACCCTCTTGCTTAAAACCAAATAGCTTCCCTTTCCACTTAAAAATAATAACCATGCTTCTATACATGGCCCACTAGACACCTCGTGTTCGTGACCCAACCTGCCTCTCCCCACTCTTCCTATGCCACTCTCTCCCCATATTGATCATGTATCATTCACAAGGAGATCTTGGTTCTTAAACATTTTTTAAATTGTTGTGGGTACATAGTAAGTGTATACATTTATGGGTTACATACAATATTTTGATACATGCATGCAATGTGTAATAATCACATCAGAGTACAAGGGGTAACCATTACCCCAGGCATTTATCTTTTGTGTTACAAACAAACTAAATATACCCCTTTAGTTATTTTTAAATGTACAATTAAATTATTTTTGACTGTAGTTATCCCAAATATTAGGTCTTATTCATTCTTTCTATTTTTTGTACCCATTAACAATACCCACTCCCTTCTGCCTCATCTTCCCAGACTACCCTTCCCAGACTTTGATAACCATCCCTCTACTCTCTATCTTCATGAGTGCAATTATTTTAATTTTAGCTCCCATAAATCAGTGAAAACATGTAAAATTTCTTTTCTGTGTCTGGCTTATTTCACTTCACATAATGATCTCCAGTTCCATCTATGTTGTTGTGCATGACAGGCTCTCATATTTCATGGCTGAATAGTAATTCATTGTGTATACAACATTTTATTTATCCATTCATCTGTTGATGGCCACAGGTTGCTTCCAAACCTTGGCTACTGTGAACAGTGCTACAACAAACAGGTGTGCAGATATCTCTTCAATATACAAATTTCCTTTCTTTTGGCTATATACCTAAGGGTAGGATTGCTGGATTATATGGTAGCTCTATTTTTAGTTTTTTGAGGAATTTCCAAACTGTTCTCCATAGTGGTTGTACTAATTTACATTCCCACTAACATTGTACAAGAGTTTCCATTTTTCCACATCCTCTTCAGCATTCGTTATTGCTTGTCTTTTGGATAAAAGCCACTTTAACGGGGGTGAAATGATGTCTGATTATAGTTTCCATTTGCATGTCTCTGACAATCAATGATATTGAGCACCTTTTTATATACCTGTTTGCCAATTGTATGTCTTCGTTTCTTCTTTTCAGAAATGTCTATTTAGGCCATTTGCCCATTTATTTGAATCAAATTTTCAGATTTTTTTTTTCTACAGATTTGTTTGAGTTCCTTATATATTCTGGTTGTTAAGCTCTTCGTCAGATGTGTAGTTTGCAGACATTTTCTCACATTCTGTGGGTTGTCTTTTCACATTGTTGTTTCATTTGCTATGCAAAGCTTTTTAACTTGATGTGATCCCATTTGTCCTTTTTTTTTTTTTTTTCCTTTGGTTGCTTGTACTTGTGGGGTATCACTCAAGAAATCCTTGCCCAGTCCAATGTCCTGGAGTGTTTCCCCAGTGTTTTCTTGCAGAAGTTTAATAGTTTGAGATCTTAGGTTTGAATCTTTAACCCATTTTGATTTGATATTTTATATAATGAGAGGCAGGGACTCCTTTCATTTTTGTAATTTGCATATGGATATTCAGTTTTCTAAGCATCTTCTATTGAAAAGACTGTCATTTTTCCTATGCATGATATTGGCTTCTTTGTCAAAAACGAGTTGATGTTAAGATTTATCTCTGGGTTCTCTATTTTGTTCCACTGATCTCTGTGTCTGTTTTTATGCCAGTACCTTGCTGTTTTGTTTACTATAGTTGTGTAGTATAATTTGAAGTGAGGTTTTGTGATTCCTCTACTTTTGTTCTTTTTGCTTAGGATAGCTTTGGGTATTCTTTGTGTTTTGTGGTTCCATATTAGGATTTTTTGTCTATTTCTGTGAAGAATATCATTGGCATTTTGATAGAGATTGTTTTAAATCTATAGATTGCTTGGGGTAGAGGATGGATACTTTAATAATACTGATTCTTTCAATCCAAGAACATGGAGTATCTTTCCAGTTTTGATGTCTTTTTCAATTTTTTAAATCAATATTTTATACTTTTCTGGTAGACATCTTTCACCTGTTTAGTTAATTCCTGGGTATTTTATTTAATTTGTAGCTATGTAACTAGGATGACTTTCTTGATTTCTCTTTCAACATGTTTGCTGTTGGTATATAGAAATGCTACTCACTTTTGTATATTGATTTTGGAAATTTGTTCACTCATTCTAAGAGCTTTTTGATGGAGTCTTTAAGTTTTCCAAATATAAGATTATTTCATTTGCAAACAAGGATAATTCAACTTCCTTTCCAATTTGGATGCTCTTTATTTCTTTCACTTGTCTGATAGCTCTAGCTAGGACTTTCAGTACTGTGTTGAATAGCAGTGGTGAAAGTGGGCATCCTGTGTTCCTGATCTTAGAGGAAGGGCTTTCAATATTTTTTTCCCTATTCAGTCACTAGCTATGGGTCTATCATGTATGGCTTCTATTATTCTGAGGTATGTCCCTTCTATACTCAGTTTTTTGAGGGTTTTTATCATAAAGAGATGTTGAATTTTGTCAAGTGCTTTTTCAGAATCAGTTGAAATAATGTTTTGTTACTGTTTTTCAGTCTGTTGATATGATGTATCACATTGACGAATGTTGAAACATCCTTGCACCCCTGGGATAAATCTCTTTTTGTCATGATGAATGACATTTTTAATGTGTGGTTGAATTCAGTTTTCTATTATTTTGTTAAGGATATTTTTCATCAATATTTATCAGTGATATTGACCTATAGTTTTCTTTTTTTGATGTATCTAATTTTGGTATGAGGATAATACTGGCCTTTGTAGAATGAATTTGAAAATATTCCCTTCTATTTGTTTTTTGAAATTGTTTGAGTAGAATTGGTATTTATCCTTTTTTAGTTGTTTGGTAGAATTCAGTGGTGAAGGCATCGGGTCCCAGTCTTTTCTTTGTTGGAAGACATTTTATTATAATTTCAATCTCATTACTTGTTATTGACCTGTGATTCATGGTTCCATTTTGCAGTTAGTTTGTATGTGTCTAGGAATTTATGCATTTCTTCTAGATTTTCCAATTTATTGGCATATAGTTGCTCATATTAGTAACTAATGATCTTCTGAACTTCTGTAGTATCAGTTGTAATGTTTCCTTTTTCATCTCTGATTTTATTTGTTTGGTCATTCTTTGGTTTTTAGTTAGTCTGGCTAAAGGTTTGTCAATTTTGTTTATCTTAAAAAAACATTTTTGTTTGGTTGATCTTTGGTATTACTTTCTTCATTTCAAATTCATTTATTTCTGCTTCGATGTATATTTTCTCTTGTAGCAGTTTTGTGTTTGGCTTAAACATTTTTATACACGCTATTCCTTCTGTCTGAAAATCTTTATTATTCAATTCCTCACTTAACTGGGTTCTTCTCAACCCTTAAGTATCACTTTAAATTTCTTCTAAAAGCCTTTGCTAGCAACCCAACTTACATCATAGCCCCTCTTACTTCCTTTCAAAACACCTTGTTATTTCTCTTGCTATTGCTGATTGAGATATATTCTTATATACATGTAAAGGAGAATTTGAATCCTCCTTACTTTTTTCTCTTCTAGGCAAGAAAAAATTATTTAGTATGACACAATAAAAAAGAAAAAAATCATGGCTTATATGTTTATTTATTCAAACACATGGAGGGTATTAAAAATGGAGTTGTCTGGGGAAGCATCTCTTTTGTATATATTCATCATGGAAGGACTTTGAGCTGAAATAATATTTAACAGAGATATGAATGAATCAAGAGAAACAAACAAAAGAAAGTAGATACCAGGGAGGGAAACACAAACAAAGTTTCTGAGACAAAGAATGATACAATGGACTTTGGGGATTTGCCGGGAAGGAAGGGAGGGGGATGAGGGATAACAAACTGCAAATAGGGTGAAGTGATTATTGCTCAGGGATTATTATCAAAATCTCACAAATCACCACTAAAGAATTTACTCATGTAACTAAATACCACCTGTACCTCAATAGCCTATGAAAAGGTAATAAAAAATTGAAGACCTAATATATTCTTCAATATGGAGAAGCCAGTGCTGCTGCTTCTAGAGTCAAAGAAGAGGCCCAGAATATAAAACATCTAGGCTGAAACTGGGACCCTAAAGAGGGGAGCAGAGAGAGTGAAAGAAAAAGGGAATTGTTAAAGGAAGTGGCAAGGGAAGAGGTTAGAGCCTAGAAGAAAATATTTTGAGATGCTATCTGGCCTAAATTCAGTGTAGTAAAATAGATAATTAATGAGGATACTAAGTAAATATTTTTGCAGTATCCTTCTAACTCACTGTGACTTTACAGTCATCTAATATTTCCTTTTGTGCATTAGCCAGTAGGGGGCCATCCTGGAGTTAGAAATATCATCTCAGAAGGAATCCAGCATGGGGAAACAAATGGCCAATGAAGACTGATACAGAATTTAGTGGGAAAATTTGAAGCTACAGTCAGTGGTGAAGGAAAAGGCATAGCTGCAGGGTTAAGTGAGAAATTACGAATCTGGTTCTCTAGTGAAGGAAAAATATGAACAGTTAATTGATTGCGAATGAAATTAATACAACTTCAAAAATACAACTAGATACCAATATCTGATAACACAAAATTTGCAAAGAGAACAGGTGTTATAAAATGTGATGCATTTTCAATTTTGCTTGGTGAAATTATTGACCATCAGAAGCCTATGTAGAAAGGATTCAGACCCCCAGAGTATGCTATTATTGTGTATCAAGTTTAATTCTGGACAGATTATTAAACATATTTTAGTTTTTGTTTTAGTTTCTCTCTGGCATGTTCTATTTGGGTCCTGAATGCTAAAAAAGATACTGTGAGAGAAATAACTGCTACCCCCCGCCAGCTACAACTCCGAGCAAGGAAGAGATTTTGAGAGTATACTGCCATGGGGAATAATTTTTAAAAATTAAAAATCTAGGCATCCTTTTTATCTCAACTCAAGACATTTAAACTTCATTATGCTGAGATATCTCTGCCCAGAATGTAAGAGGCCATATTCAGGTTAAACATAAAGCTGCATGCATAAAATGAAAAAAATGTTCTTGTTTTTCTTTCCATTTCTGTGTTTGTGAGGGAGCATAATTTTCTACTTGGCCTCTGTTTTAGGATATTTGACAAAGCTCAAACAGTATGAGATTAAACTGAGGATCAAGCTCAAGTAAATTTATAGACTGGTTACAACTGTGTAAGCCTCTGTGTGTTTCATGTTGTTTATGGTAGAGTAGTTCTTTCCCTCCCTACAAGAAAATGAGATTTTTTCTTTGTAAGAGCTAAGGAATTTCAAGGATAAGATAGAGTGGCATGACAGAAATTTCATTTTTCTCTTTTTTTTTTCTTCTAGCGTTTCCCTGACCCGGTGGGGGTTTGGGTTACATGTACAACAAAATTAACAAAGACCCTATAGCCTACTCTCTCACCAAAATAATGCTATGGTCAATAGGGTCTAGTCTTTTCCAGCAAGGCACTGGGTCTTTCTGGTCCCTGGAACAGAGAACCAGAAATATGTTCTAGTAAGTATGTTCCTTGGAGCAAAGTTTTATTTTCGAGTGAATGGAAAGTTCAAGATGGTTCAGAAAGTAACCAAAAGGAAATATCAAAAGAACATAGAATGAGATAGATTAAAGGGACACATACTGGCCACATATGAGATTACATGATCACTAAAACACTTAATGATAGTAGGAGATGTTAACTCATTGGATACAATAAACTTCATAAATAAATAAATTTGGGAGAAAAGGACTAATAAATTATAACGGATGTTGAATGACACCTGATAAATACAGAAAGAATTATGATGATAGGAAATCATCAATGGAAGCTAAAATTTTGAGGAAAAATGTATGAGAAACAGGATAGTTTCACAGTCTCAAAACATTACCTCAAATATTGTGATTAATCACAAAAAGGAAAAACGTATCTTTACACTGAAAAAACTGACAGATACAATCTTAAGCAAAGTAACCAAAGTTAACATAACTAACATTGAAACATTTCATCATCATGTGCCTCAAATATAATGTATTGAGAAAGATCCAATGTTAACTTAGTGACACTGACTCCAAAAATGACAAAGGCCCAATTTAGAAAAAATATTTTTTAAAATACCTGGTTTCCACACTTCAAAAATTGCAAGACTAAGAAGGTTAGTAAAGGCTAAGATATTATTTCAGATTAAAGAAGGCTAAACAAATACAACAACGAAGTGCAGTGGTGAATTGGTTCTTGGACCAGGAAAAAATAAAGTAACTATAAAAGATGTAATTAGAGAAATGCAAATCAAAACCACATTGAGATACCATCTCATGCCAGTTAGAATGGCAATCATTAAAAAATCTGGAGACAACAGATGCTGGAGAGGATGTGGAGAAATAGGAACAGTTTTACACTGTTGGTGGAAGTGTAATTAGTTCAACCACTGTAGAAGACAGTGTGGCGATTCCTTAAGAATCTAGAAATAGAAATTCCATTTGACCCAGCAATCCCATTACTGTGTATATACTCTAATAATTATAAAATGTTCTATTATAAAGACACACGCACGCATATATTCATTGCCACATGTTTACAATAGCTAAGACTTGGAACCAACCCAAATGCCTGTCAATGATAGACTGGATAAAGAAAATGTGACACATATACACCATGGCATACTATGCAGCCATAAAAAAACGATGAGTTTGTGTCCTTTGTAGGGACATGGGTGAATCTGGAAAACATCATTCTCAGCAAACTGACATGGGTGAATCTGGAAAACATCATTCTCAGCAAACTGACACAAGAACAGAAAACCAAAGGCTGCATATTCTCACTCACAGGCAGGTGTTGAGCAATGAGAACACATGGACACAGGGAGGGGAGCATCACACACCAGTGTCTGTTGGGGTGGGGCTAGGGGAGGGACATCTGGGGGTGGAGAGGCTGAGGAGGGATAACATGGGGAGAAATGCCAGCTATAGGTGATGGGGGGATGGAGGCAGCAAACCACCTTGCCATGTATTTACCTATGCAGCAATCCTGCATGATCTGCACATTTACCCCAGAACCTAAAGTACATAATAGTAATAAAAACAAAGAAGGATACTATTTAGAAAGATGTATTTGAGACATTAGATAAATTTGATTATGATATGTGGGTATACTATGGAACTATATTAATACTAAAATTTTCTGATTTTGATCATTACACTGGGGACATGTGAGAAAATGTCCTGCCATTTTCCATAAAATAGTACATACTAAAATATTTAGTAGCAAATAGATACAGTATCTCCAGCCTTTTCTCACATGTTCAGGAAAAAATTGTCTCTAAATATAAATGCATATATACGCAAATAAGGCAACATGTAACAACAAATTGTGAATCCAATAAGAGATGTCTGGGGGTTTCCTACATTATTCCTCTATATTTTCTTTTGGTATTATATCAAAATAAAACGTTAAAATAAATTGAGCATTATGTATTCTAAACATCTTGGAAACAATATGAACTGTCAATTTTCAATAATTAAGTTTGTCTGTGCGTTTTTTTTAAAGGCATCTTCATACAAAAGAGAGTACCAAAACTTGAAAACTGTTAAAACATAGCTTAATTTTTATTTAGACAATGAAACCCTAATCAGGAGCTTGCATTTTTTCATTTTTACATTTACTTGTTTTCACTTTGTTTGTACTGATATAACATATAAATGTTAACATAAAGCAAGGATTTTAATTTTCATGGCTTCCTCTTTTCCTGCCTTTATAACCTTTGATTTTTTCAACAATTTACTTTCTTTTCAATGAATGAAAATCAATAGATTTGATAAACCACTGAATTTAAGGTCTAGAAGTTTGGGTATAGATTAGACTTTGTTTTCAGCCTAATATCCATTGACTTGATATCCTAAGACTCCTGTCACCACTCACATGTTTCTAGTCAAATATTTTTCTATTAATAAAGCTGTATTTTATAAAATAGAAACTTTCTTATTAAAAGGTTAGATTATTTGGGTTGAAATCAAATCTGCTCATCACAACAAATAAATTTTAATTATTTTTAAATAAATGTACTTTAGTTATTAAAAATAAATTTAAATAATTTAAATAGTTTTGTGTCTTATATGCTTTGAAAATCAATTTAGCTATATATGTATAAGTGAAAGGCTGATCAAGATTAATCAAATTCACATTTGAAATACTAATATTTGAATAAGCATGTGTGTACATATTGCAAATAGAATATAAACTCTTCTTTGAAAACAACCTCTATGGCACTTTTAAAGGAAAGCAGCATTCTATGAAATCTAATGACTATGTATTAAGCACATAAGACTTCAGAATCTATTGTGATTTTATATGCATGTGTGTATTTTTGTACTTTGTTCAACCAACATTGTATACAAACTTTCTATTGCTCATAACAAATCTTGCAGAACATGATTTTTTGAGACACCTCAAAGTTAAAATGACTGAAAAAAAAATTAATGCTTTTCATTTATGCTTCTTATTGACCTTGGAATATATCTGTTTAGCTGCATACAGTTTTTGGCCTTTATGCTGAGGTAGAAATTTTAAGAGTAATGAGTTAAATTCACAACGAAGCTCCCATTTTCTTTGCACTTTCATATGCAAGGAGAGTATTTTTGTTCATTTATACTTTCTGGCAAAAATGTGATTTTCATATAATTAAATAAGTTGACATTAATATAAACTGGGTAATACGACATAGTAAATAAATGAAGGTACAATTCAAATTATTTAAATAGTCTTCATCAGGCATCAAATCATTTTAAACTTGCATTACTGTAGATATGCTTGCTTAGAAACATCGTAAGGAATAAAAACTGTGGCCTTAAAGTAAGCTATTACAGACTTTCAGTACATTAATGGAAACCACTTTTTTCAGGTCCAAGTTTGTTAAAGAATACACACTATCACATTAATGACTCTAAGGCTAACTATGATAACTCACATCACCCTTAATTAAAAAGTTGACACAGGTGTCCTTTTTATCACCAAGATGTCCTTTTTATCACCATGAGAAAGATGCTGAATCTTTTCCCAAGGACAAATGGAGTTTTTCCCTTAAACATAGCTGGATGAACATGTTTCCAAAATTAAAACAAGAAAAATATCAAATAAGCTATCAGGGAAAACTTTTTTACAGATTTTGATTGGCTTTATTTAAAATGTTCATATTATTTTTATGAGTTACATACAAGCTTTAGCTGACTTAATAAAAATACCTGAGCTTTAAAGTAAGAGAACATCATTTGGATCTTTTTAATCTTACTAAAGATATAAAACAAGTGTTTCATAGTTTTAATTCTCCCAAACCTTAAAGAAAAAATAAAGTATTGGTTTCTGGCATTATTTGATGTATGTATAACCCAGGCATATTCCAGAACTTATTTCTGGTAATCAGGATCATTCAAAAAGTTATGACATAAATTTTCCAGCCCTTGTTCCTATCTGTTCGTGGAGGACATCCACACAACTACAAAGTCTTCCAAAGATGCCGTATAATCCTCTCCTATCGCTCTCATTAAATTTATGTGCACCCAAACAGTTCAGGACCACACTGGTTTCCATAACCAGCCAACCACATTGGTTTCCATAATGTCAATAACAATACCCATTCAAGGACCTCTCATTATTTTTTCTGTTGTGTTACCCATGGCATGAATCTCAAGCTGCAATTATCTCATATTCATGTGTTTTTTAAATTGTCTGTCTCTCACTCTATAATACAAGACTAATGATATATATTTTCTTTCTGTTTCATGGTTATATCCATATATCTCAGCACAGTAGTAGGTATTCAGTGAGTGATGATATAGTAGCAGTAGAAAAAAATAATAATAATAAAACTCCAATAGTTTTCACTGCCTAAAAGACAATATGCAAATTCCTAACAACAAATAAGGCTTTTAACAAGTGACTGTGACCCACCTTCTTGGCTCCTCTCACGTCATAGTCCTTCCTTAAATCAGATGGTCATGAAAGCAAACTAAACACTGTTTTGAGAGCCTTCCTGCACTTCCATACCTTCAGGTCTTTGACCAGGGAATATTTTCTGGGATTATGCTTCATATCATCATTTCAGATCAGGTAATATGCAGCATTCAAAGCTCAGAGCAAATTATCTCCTTTTTAAAAAAGAATCCCTCCATTCCCCAAATAAGACTTATCACTCTTCATTCTGTGGTCTCCCAATGTGAATAAATAGCTTGCTTGTCCACTTAAAGTAAATATTAATTATTGATGCTCTGAATGTTTCCCCTTCCCAAATACATAGAACATAATAAAAGAGGATATCTGAGGTCCTTTAATTCTCTGTAACATAGATAACTTTTATAATAGGTTTTGGTAATTATGGGCATCTGATTTGTAAAGGTCACAATGGTCAGGAATGGTAATCTTCTATCACATACCACATGAGAGACTTTGCATATCAAACAATCAGTCTTAAAACATAGTGTTTGAATTGTGGGTTAAGATTATAATCACTTGAGAAATCATCTGTGCAGCTGCACTAATATAATTGATCTTCTACTTAGAAAAGCATTGTTCAAGCTCCAGATGCACTTAGGCTTGACTTGGATCCTAGCGAATAATAACTACATTCTTGCCTTTGCTCACTTTGTGTTTGCTCACTTGATATGTCACCTGTTTTATCTTTCATGTAGCCCTTTAACTATTTTGAGAATTCCAAAGAACAGTGTTCAGATTCTTCTCTTTAATATTTTCTACAGCCATTCCGTTATTTCAGTTTCCATTAATTTTCACTATTCTATCCGAAAACTTTACAATCTCCTCGGTGATTTTCCTGTCTCTATTCTGTCTCTGCTTCATCCATCAACAACTCTTTGTTTCTTATCTTCGCCTTAACAATGTACACCAAGTTATTTTCTTAGCATAGTTGGAATCCTCCTGTTTTATATCTCAATCAATATAGACTGAATGCCCCACAAGGTCTTTCTAGGACACATGCACCTTTGAGAAAACCTTTTAAATTGAATTATATTTGCTTAAGACATTCTATTGTCTTAAGACAAAATAATGGTGCTTCTTACAAATATATGCTTGGCATTCTAGCTATTTTCTGAAATGCCAAGTAATTTACTCTTTTCCATATTTTTTTCTCTCCCATTTCTGTAAACATAAATCCTTGTACTAATTGAAATGTTCATTTTCTTTCTTAATTGCTTAAAATCCAAAGAGATTCTACTCATTAAAACTGCAATACAAGTATTGTTACTAGTACTCAACACACTAATGTATTCCTGTCTACCAATATATTCCCAATATCATATAAAATAATGGACTCTTACTTTTTGCCTTTTTAGTGCCCTAAGAAGTCATAAATGAGCTTTTTCTAATTTCTGATCTAAAAATTATGAAAGTGGAGACTTAAGTTGTAAAATATCTGATAGTCCATATAATCATTCCAGGAAAAAGCCCCTTTGGAACAGAGTTGTTGAACACTCACATGTTACATGAAAGAGAGGCATAGCTATTGATGATTTGTTGTTTAAAAATAATGCAATGACAGTAATTTATTTTTAAGGATGACTATACGAGCATAAGAATTTTAACAATTATTTAGGCCCACTGAATACAATCATAGATAAGAAATTGACTACCTCAAACAGTAATACATTTGAGTTTTTAATTCCTTTGGTTATTGTTGTCCTGATTAGCCTCTTTTTTTTAAGATGGAGTTTTGCTCTTATTGCGTGGGCTGGCAGGCAATGGTGCGATCAGCTCACTGCAACCTCTGCCTCCCTGGTTCAAGTGATTCTCCTGCCTCAGCCTCTCTAGTAGCTGAGATTACAGGCATGTGTTACTAGGTCTGGCTAATTTTTTATTTTTAGTAGAGACACGGTTTCTCCATGTTGGTCAGACTAGTCTCAAACTCCTGACTTCAGGCGATCCACCCACCTTGGCCTCTCAAAGTGCTGAGATTACATGCGTGAGCCACTGTGCCCTGCCAATTAGCCTCTTTTATATCAAGTCTTATCCTGAAAATTAAAAAATAATAATACATTTTTTTTAATGATTTCTTGTCATTTGATGATTGTGGTCACGTTCAGAAATCATCCTATTGACAGCATGTCTTTAAAAATGTAGTTTATAGAAGTAAGTATAGTATAGATATATATACTACATGCAACGTAGTCTAACGCAACTAATGCAACATAATCTCTTGAATTTAGACAATGCTGCTGACGTAAGAAAAAAAACATAAATTGGAGGGATAGAAACTAACTAAAAATTCTGAGGGGCTCAAGAAAACAAGCCAGTAGGAGGAATTAACAGAGTGTTTTTAGGAATTGTTATTGAAATAACTCAATTTCAATTATCTTGGTCCTTGTCACTGAGCTCAAGATTCACTTTCAAAGACTATTGGCCCTGTCTGTGTTTATGTGCCAATCCTCTTAGCTTGGGCCAATAAGTCAGTCAAGCATTTTGATAGAAATTATTACAGACAGAGATCATTTGTAAAAAGATGGATTACCAAAGACTATTATTATGGAAGAGGAAAAGAAAATTACCCAAAATAAAACAACAAATGCCTGATTCAGCAGGCCCAGACCTTCTAGTCTTTCCACCCATGAGCAAATACTAGATCAGTCTGGCCTTCTGAGCAGGCCAGGTTGTCTTCAAACCAGGAGAAGATGATGACAGAGTGTTGCTTTCACCTCAGGTAAGAGTTAAGTTTTCCAATCCTTTAATATTTGGGTAATTTTTTTTTTTTCTCATTGGGCTTCTGTTAGTATTTTACCAGTAAGAATATTGAAGAAAGATAAATATACTGACAGACAAATAAATGTACACATACATATATGCATCTGACATACACACATAGATTGATCATATGGTTGGTGGAGATTGCAATTACATTACTTTTTGTGCTTTTATGTATTTTCTAAATCTTTCTTAATAAAATGCATTTTAAAATGTTTAGATGCTGTGGCATATTAAAGGATGCCCTAAATATCTTTTATTTTATTTTTGATTTCAAATTTTATTTTATATTCGGGGGTACATGTATGGGCTTGTTATATGATATATTGCATGGTTCAGAGATTTGGGGTATGTTTGATCCTGTTACTGGGTACTGAGCATAGTACCCAATAGGTATTTTTTCAGCCCTTTCTCCCTCCCTGTCTTCCCCTTCTAGTCCCCAGTTTCTATAGTTTCTGTCTTTGCATCTACATGTACCCAATGTTTAACTCCCATTTATAAATGAGAATATGTGGTGTTTGGTTTTCTGTTCTTATGTTAATTTGCTTAGGATAATAGCCTCCAGCTACATACCTGTTGCTGCAAAGAACATGATTTTGTTCTTTTTAATGACTGTGTGGTTTTCTGCGTTGCATATGCATCACATTTTTTTAAATGCAGGCCAGCATGGATGGGTACCTAGGTTGATTCCGTGTCTTCACTATTGAGTAGTGCTGTGATGAATGCATGAGTGCATGTACATTTTTGGTAGAACAATTTATTTTTCATATGTATATATCCAGTAATGGGATTGCTAGTTTGAATGATAGTTCTACTTTGAGTTCTTTGAGAAACCTCAAAGATGCTTTCCACAGTAGTTGAAATAATTTACATTCCCACCAGCAGTGTATAGATGTGTTCCCTTTTCTCCACAGCCTCACCAGTGTCTGTTATTTTTTTGACTTTTCAATAACAGCAATTCTGACTTGTGTGAGATGGTGTCTCATTGTGGTTTTGATTTGCATTTCTTTAATGATTATTGATATGGAGCATTTTAAATATGATTGTTGGCTGCTTGTATGTCCTTAGAAGTGTCTGTTTATGTCCTTTGCCCACTTTTTGATGGATTATTTGGTTTTTGCTTGTTTAATGCTTAAGTTCCTTGTAGAGTCTAGATTTTAGACCTTTGTCAGAAACAGTTTGTGAATAGTTTCTCCCACTCTACAGGCTGTCTGTTTGCTCCGTTGATAATTCATTTTGTTGTGCAGAAACTTGTTAGTTTTATTACTTCTCATTTGTCATTTTGTTGTTGTTGTTCCAATTGTTTTTGAGGACTTAGTCATAAATTCTTTGCCAGAGTCAATGTCCAGAATGATATTTCCTAGGTTTTCTTCTAGGATTTTATAGTTTTAGGTGTTATATTTGTGTCTTTAATCTATCTTGAGTTATTTATTTGTACATGGTGAGAGGCGGCAGCCAAGTTTCATACTTCTGCACGTGGCTGCGTAGGTATCACAGTGTCATTTATTGAATAGGGTGTCCTTTCTCCATTGCTTATTTTTGTCAAATTTGTTGAAGATTAGATGGTTGTAGGTGTGCAGCTTTATTTCTGGGTTCTCTATTCTCTTCTATTGATCTGTGTGTCTGCTAAACTATTTTTATATGTGTGTCCATGTGTGTATGGATATGTGTATACATATTATTCCCAGAGATGTCAATAGGTATAAGGTTTTAAAAAGTTCTATCAACAAAATGTTTATCATATGCTGCATATTCTAGTACCTTCCAAGAGCTTTATAATTTATATTAACATGTTAAAGCCTTCACATTTTCCTGATGTTAAGTTTTGCAAGTCAGATGGGATTGAATTTAACCCTACCTTACACGGTTTTTAATGTATGTGACTTTGACCTATTTATGTCATCTTCCTCAAGTTCAGATTTCTCAACAATAACTCAACTTGCTTAAAGTTCAGCTTTCTCAACTGAGCTTTAAAAAGGTGACACGAATACCTTCACTTTAAATGATAAGATCACAATCTTAGTCATACAGACCAGAGTTCAGATCTTAGTTCTTGTTTTGTTTTTTGTTTGTTTGTTTGTTTTTGAGACAGAGTCTCACTCTGTTGCCAGGCTGAAGTGTAGTGTTGCGATCTCGGCTCACTGCAACCTCCACCTCCCGTTTTTAAGCAGTTCTCTGCTTCATCTTCCTAGTAGCTGGAAGTCCTCCTAGTAGCTGCCTCAGTCTTCCTCGTAGCTTCCTAGCATAGCCACCTACCACCATGCCCAGCTAATTTTTGTATTTTTAGTAAAGATGGGTTTTCACCATCTTGGACAGGCTGGTCTTGAACTCCTAACCTTGTGATCCACCCACCAAAGCACTGGGATTACAGGAACGAGCCTCTAGGCCCAGCTAATTCTTAACCATAATCTTTCAATTACTACCCTTCTACACTTCAATGTTTTTAATGCATATAATAGAGATAATACTATTAAGGTAATTCTTAGTGTGTTGGGAGAATTAAATTAATTAATTATGTACAGATCTTAACACTGTCTAAGGCACATTAGTCTTTATTTTTTTATTTTTTAAATATTTTATTTTATTGTATTTTAAGGTCTGGGATACACGTGCAGGACATGCACGTTTGTCAGGTAGGTAAATATGTGCCATGGTGGTTTGCTGCACTTATCAAACCATCACCTAAGTATTAGGCCCCACATGTATTAGCTATTTATCCTGATGCTCTCCCTGCCCCTACCCTGCTGACAGGCCCCAGTGTGTGTTGTTCACCTCCCTGTGTCCATGTGTTTTCATCGTTTGGCCTCCGTTTATAAGAGGTGAATACATTTTCATTCATTTTAATTCTCAAGGCATTTTATGTTTTTGCGTTTTTATTATTTTTGGTGTAGGAGTGTATGATAAATGAAATTTGTTTGATTTTCTGTTCCTGTTATAGTTTTTTAAGGATAATGGCTTCCAGCACCATCCATGTCCCTGCAAAAGACATGATCTTGTTCCTTTTTATGGCTTCATAGTATTCCATGGTGTGTGTGTGTGTGTGTGTGTGTATATATATATGTGTATATATAGATATGTGTATATATATGTATATATATGTATGTATATATATGTATATATATATATGTATGTATATATATATGTATATATATATATATGTATGTATATATATATGCCACATTTTTTTGATGAAGCCTATTTATTACTAATGGACATTTGGGTTGATTTCATGTTTTTGCTAATGTGAATAGTGCTGCAATGAACATATGTGTTCATGTATCTTTATGATAGAATGATTTATACTCCTTTGGGTATATACCCAGTTATGGGATTGCTGGGTCAAATGGTATTTTTGGTTCTAGGTCTTTGAGGAATCACCACACTGTCTTTTCCAATGGTTAACCTAATTTACATTCCCACCAACAGTGTAAAAGTGTTCCTGTTTCTCCACAGCTTGCCAACATCTATTGTTTGCCACAGCCATCACTGGAGCTCCAGTTGGCCATTTTTCCTCTGCAGGTGCCAGGCAGACTGGACAGTTTGGAGGAATTCCCCATGGTGTAGCACAGAGGCTGTGACACATTGTGGCCAGACTGCCTCGTTAGTCTTTATTATCTGGTAACTGTTATCATTGTCATTACAATTGACATGTTTGAGGTGCTAAATTGATACTAAATGAGTATATAAGCTCTTAAGGTAAGTGACAGAGTAAATGTTTAGTAGGGTCTACTGCCGGTTTGGTGGTGGTAGAAGAGGAGAAAAATAACAATGGAGATGTTTCATTTATTTAAATACTTTCAGATCAAACTTTTCCAATCTTCCTATAATTCACAGAATTTGAGGACACTATTACCTATTCATAGATGTGCTGGAACAGCCCACAAGCTTTTAATTTTTGAGAAGAAGGTTGGTGGAAATTATTTGGGTCCACCTCTGAGTGAATATCTGTGACCTTCTGGTCAGGCACCTATCCTTGTTAGGTTCCTCACATTTCATAGTGGATGTTAATCTCACCTTCTGTTTTATTGATTGTTGTAGCATATGGCTTAGCACAAGCTGGCAGCACAGAGTATCTGCATTCCAAATATTTGTTAAGAAAGGTGACCTTGACAGTGATGGCTGATAAAAGTTGGATTAAAATAACATTTTGATCAGATCTTTTTAGTGACATGTTTAAATCTCTCCCTAGATAAACCAAAGAATCAAGTTTTTAAAATTTTTTTAAAAGTTTTTAAAAATTTTATGATGAAATTTTATCTACTTTTTTTCTCTACACCAATATAGGGTTTTTTTAATTAATTGAGCTATGAATTTTTGAAATTTATTATATTTACTTTTAAATTGTTGTTGAAGATAATGTTCAGTACATTGTACATTTTTTTAGAATAAATAAGATTTTTCCCTGTGGTTTCCATACCTGGAATATAGGAAATACTTTGAGCCACAGTTTGTCCACGACTCATGAATACTGTATATCTGATATTTGGCCATGCTTGCATTTTTAATTCTGGTTGCTAAAAATATACAAGCCAATTTTTTACCATCTTCTCCTTTCATAAATGTAAAGACACTTATTACATGCGTTTTGTATGATGTGTTAACATTACTTCTGGCATTACGTTATCCTGAATAAATTAGTCTTTAAATTTTTATTTTTCTTGTATTTTTAATTTTTTAGTATTTTGGTGACATATAAAGATTCAATATATTCAAGATGTATAATGTATATAAGGTATATAATGTATGTAAGGTATATAAGATTAGCTATACAGATATACATATACATTATGTAATGGTTCTGTTTGAGATTCTCCCATGCTATTGTATGTAGAGTACATTTACTTTTATTACTATAAATATATATTTTTAAAAAATTCCTCACACCTACAGACATCAGATCTTTGACAAAGTTGAGAAAAATAAGCCATGGGAAAAGGACACCCTATGCAATAAATGGTGTTGGGATAGATGGCTAGTCATGCGCAAAAAAATGAAACTGGACCCTAACTTTTACTATATACAAAAATTAACCCAAGATGTATTAAAAATTTAAATCTAAGACCAAAAATTATAAGAATCCAAGAAGAAAACCTAGGAAACACCATGCTGGATGTTGGCTTTGGGAAAGAATTTATAACTAAGCCCTCAAAAGCAAATAGAACAAATAATAAAATTGACAAATGAGACCTAATAAAATTAAGGAGATTCTTTACAGCAAAAGAAACTATCAAAAGAGTATACAAACGACCTACAGAATAGGAGAAATATTATATTAGGTTATTCTAACATTGCTATAAAGAAATACTTGAGACAGTAATTTACAAAGAAAATAGGTGTAATTGGCTCATGATTCCTCAGATTTTACAGGGGGCATGATGCTGACATCTCTGTAGCTTCTGAGATGACTTCAGAAGCTTGCAATCACAGCAGAAGGCAAAAGGGGAAGAAGCATATCACACGGTGAAAGCAGGAGCAAGAAAGACAGCATGGAATGAAGAATTCACTCAGTACGGTGAGGGCAGCACCAAGTGGATTTTGCTTAACCATTCATGAGAAACTCAATCCCATGATCCAGTTACCTCCTACCTGGCCCCAGCCCCAATGCTGGGGAATAGAATTCAACATCAGATTTGAGTGGGGACACATATCTAAACTGCATCAAATATTCACAAACTATGCTTCCTAACAAAGTCTAATACCCAGAATCTATAAGGAACTTAAATGTTGAATAAGCAAAATACAAATAACCCATTAAAATATGGGCAAAAGTCATGAACAGACACTTCTTAAAAGAATACATACAAGCAGCCAACAAACATGAAAAAGGGCTTCACATCACTAATCATCAGAGAAATGCAAAGCAAAACCACAATCAGATACCATCTCACATGTGTCAGATGGCTATTACTAAAAACTTGAAAAACAACAGATGCTGGTGAGGCTGTGGAGAAAAGAGAATGCTTATACACTGTTGGTGGGAATGTGTATTAGTTCAGCCACTGTGGAAAGCAGTTTGGAGATTTCTTAAAGAATGCAAAACAGAACTACCATTTGACCTAGCAACCCTATTACTGGGTATATACCCTAAACAAAATAAATTATTCTACCAACAATACAAATACACTTTTATGTTCATTGCAGCACTATTCGCAATAGTAGAGACATGGAACCAACATAGGTGCCCATCAGTGGTGGATTAGATGAAGAAAATGTGGTACATATACAACATGGAAGGCTGCACAGCCATAAACAAGAACAAAATTATATCATTTGCAGCAACATGGATGCAGCTGGAGGTTATTATCCAAACAAAATAACACAGGAACAGAAAATTAGATACCACATGTTCTCACTCGTAAGTGGAAGCTAAACTTTTGGTACACGTGGACATAGAGACAGCCACGATAGAAGCTGGCGACTACTAGGGATGGGAGGCAGGGAAAAGGGGAAGACTTGAAAAATTATTAAGTACTATGCTCAGTAACTGGATGATGGAATCAGTCATACCCCAAACCTCAGCCTTATGCAATATACCCATATGTGTGCAACAAACCTGCACATATACCCCATAAATCTAAAATAAAAATTGAAACTATAGAGTAAAATGACATATTAATCAGTGTGAAATTATTTAATACTTTCCATCTGGACAACATAAGGGCATTACATCACGAACCCATTTACAGTCTCCAAATTTTTTTTAAATGGAAAATATATATGTGTAAAAATAATGGGATATTTAGACAGGTCTTGAGTGCACAAGTGAATGAAATTTTATAACCTGAAGACAACTATGCATGCATTTTTAGACTGAAAAACAGAACATTTTCAGTCTCTCCACATCAGACACTTGTGTCCTTTCCAAGCACTACTGCAGTATAGATAGATCATCTTCTGTATTCTTTCTTTCTTTTTTTTTTTTTTTTCTGAGACGGAGTTTCGCTCTTGTTACCCAGGCTGGAGTGCAATGGCACAATCTCGGCTCACCGCAACCTCCGCCTCCTGGGTTCAAGCAATTCTCCTGCCTCAGCCTCCCAAGTAGCTGGGACTACAGGCACGTGCCACCATGCCCAGCTAATTTTTGTATTTTTAGTAGAGACGGGGTTTCACCATGTTGACCAGGATGGTCTCGATCTCTTGACCTCGTGATCCACCCACCTCAGCCTCCCAGAGTGCTGGGATTACAGGCGTGAGCCACCACGCCCGGCCAGATCATCTGTATTCTTAAACTCTTTTGTAGTTTATGTACATAGAATCATATAGCACATATATTTTGTATGTAGATTTAAAATTCCATATGTTGGGAAATTTATCTGTATCATTGCATATTATTGTGGTTAATTCATTAGAAGTGTGATATAATTTTATCATTTAAACATTAAACAATTAATTTAGTTATTTCACTGCAAATGCCCATGAGTGGTATTTATTTGGGGGCTTTTAGAAATACTAGTTGTAAGTAAATTTTATTTTACTGACATATAGGAAAATTTGAGTCAATACATAATAATCAAATTGTTGAATCACAAGTTTACATTTTGAATAAAGTTTTACACTGCATAAATAAATAATAAATAAGAAAATAAAATAATAAAAATGTAAACTCTTACTCATTCTACCATTAAAAGAACATGAGCTCATATATCTTTCTGTTGAATTGGCCCTTATATTATTATATGTTACACTTTACCTCTAATAATACGTTTTACTTTAAAGTCTGCTCTTTTGAACAGCTTTTTAAAATTAATCTTTGCATAATATATGTTTTCTATATCTGTAATCTTCTTATAATCAACATATTTATGCCAACTTTTCCTGAACATTTTACATTTTAGTGTTTTAGTCCATTTAATAATTGGATGTACCTCTAGTATCTTACGATTTGTTTTCTGTTTTTCCCAACTATCCTTTCTTTATTCCTCCCTTTATTGCTAGTTTCGTATTATTTTATGTAGTATTTTATTTTTCTTCTCTGAACAATTTTTACAGCCATGTGTAGCCTTGATTCATCAAGTCTGACATATTAGTACTTGGTTCGCATCATGAGCAATGTAAGGATACTGAAACTCAATTACCTTTGGTACTTTTCCACATTTTGTGCTGTTACTTTTGCATATCTTAGCTCTTTATATATTTTAAGCTAGATGGATAAAACATTATGTTATTTGCACTTTGCCATTTATTTACTTTTTAAATTCAATTATCTTTATCCTTTTCTGAATACTTATGTTTTCACTTGGAAATATTGTTTCTATGACTGCATTTTAGTGTTCTTTTTAATGTGTGTTCATGGGTGATAGATTTTCTCAATTTTTATTTGCCTAAAACAATCTCTATTTTGTCTTAATTTATGAAGGATAATTTTTGCTGTATGTAGAAGTTCATATCAGAAGTTATTTTCTTTCTACATTTAAAGCTATCATTGTATTTTGGTTTCCACTGTTTCTTTTGAGAAATTACCTGTCAGTATTAATACTCTTCTTTTGAAGGTTTATGTTCTTATCCTTCAAATTCCTTTTAAAATTGTTTCTTCATCTTGGTTTTCAGTAGCCTTATTATGAGGTGCCTGAGTATATTTAAATGCCTATGTGTATTTGTAGGTGGATTTAGACTTGGTATTCATATTATTTCTGAATGTCTATTGTCAGCTTTGGAATATTCTCAGCCATTATACATTTAAAAAGTGTTCTGTCTCTTTCTATACCTTCTGTACTTCTGACTGTCAAGTTACATGTATTTAATTCTTTACACCTGTCTATGTGTCTTATTCTTTTTTCCTATTGTCCATCCTTTAATTTCAGTAATTTTGAGTTTGAGTTCTAAACTTTCATTTCTTTCTTTAAAATTTCTATTTTTTATTCTCTATCCTATTATTTAATTTCATAAACATATTAATTGTTAGTTTAAATTTCATGTTTGATAACTACAGGATCTATATCTGTTTTTGACCTCTGTGTTACCCTTTTCTTTTTATTTTCATTCAAGTTTTATCATTTTGCATGTCTAGTTATTTTTATTTACTAGTGGATGTTATGTATAAAAATTGTAGAGACAACTTCAGACCTTGTTTGATGCCAACTTCTTCTCATATGTTTGTTGGATGCATAAATATCTTCTTTTGAAAAGTGTCTGTTCATATCCTTTGCCCACTTTTGATGGGGTTGTTTTTTTGTTTTTTTTTTTTTCTTGTAAATTTGTTTATGCTCTTTGTAGATTCTGGATATTAGCCCTTTGTCAGATGGGTAGATTGCAAAAATTATTTTACCATTCTGTTAGTTGCCAGTCAACTCTGATGGTTCCTTTTGCTGTGCACAAGCTCTTAAGTTTAATTAGATTCCATTTGTCTATTTTGGCTTTCGTTGCCATTGCTTTTGGTGTTTTAGTCAAAAAGCCCTTGCCTATGCCTGTGTCCTGAATGGTATTGCCTAGGTCTTCTTCTAGGGTTTTTATGGTGTTAGATCTTATGTTTAAATCTTTAACCTATCTGAAGTTAATTTTTGTGTAAGGTGTAAGGAAGGGGACCAGTTTCAGCTTTCTGCATATGGCTAGCCAGTTTTCCCAACACCATTTATTAAATAGGGAATCCTTTCCCCATTGCTTGTTTTTGACAAAGATCAGATGGTTGTAGATTTGTAGCATTACTTCTGAGGCCTCTGTTCTGTTCTATTGGTCTATAGCTCTGTTTTGGTACCACTACCCCGCTGTTTTGATTACTGTAGGCTTGTAGTATAATTTGAAGTCAGGTAGCTTGATGCCTCCAGCTTGTTTTTTTTGTTTTTGTTTTTTGCTTAGGATTGTCTTGGCTATATAGGCTCTCTTTTGGTTCCATATGAAGTTTAAGGTGTTTTTTTTTCCAGTTCTGTGAAGGTCAATGGCAGCTTGATGGGGATAGCATTATGTACATAAACCAGTAAATTTAGAAGAAATGGATAAATTCCCAGACACTTACACCCTCTAAAGACTAAACCAAGAGGAAGTTGAATCCCTGAATAGACCAATAACAGGGTCAGAAGTTGAGGCAGCAATGAATAGCCTACCAACCAAAAAAAGTCCAGGACCAAATGGGTTCACAGCTGAATTCTACCAGCAGTACAAAATGGAGTTGATCCTATTCCTTCTGCAACCATTACAAATAATACAAAATGAGAGAATCCTCCCTAACTCACTTTATGAGACCAATATCATCCTGATACCAAAACCTGACAGAGACACAACTAAAAAAGAAAATTTCAGGCCAATATCCATGATGAACACTGATGCAAGAATCTTCGGTAAAATACTGGCAAACCAAATCCAACAGCACATCAAAAACCTGCAACCACACCCGGCATTGTCTACATTTTTCTAAGCTGGTCTCAATAGGAAGATGAGTCGGTCAAAAACTTACAAATCCACTATTCCTAGTAGATGCAGATGTCAACCTATTTCTCACACCTAAAATTTATTAGTTTTTGTAAGTTTCCTAAAATCTTTTTACAATATTATTAGTTTTTTTTTACCTATCTTGGTTATGTGCACACTTTAACAAACCTAGTTATAAAATCTCTGGCTTGAATGAGAATGGAGAAGCAAAATAATGGTCCTACATTTGTATTCTCTCTGCATTATCTAGTCAATGGCTTGTCTCTTTCTTGGCCTTTTTTTTTTTTTTTGTCTTTGTTCATAAAATAAACATCTGCTGGATAAGAACTCCAGGTTTTCATTATGTTTTGCCTATGTGAGCTTTCCCTTCAGTTATCTGCCCATTTGCTGCTTTCCTTTTTCCTCCTGTGAGTAACAGCAGTTATCACTTCTCCTCTAATTTCCTACTGTCTCCTGTTTTGGATTATTTCTTCTCCAGTTTACTTTATTACTAGGAAGCATTTTTTTATGCTCTATTTCTCAAAAACAATTATGCAATTATTTTGATAAATATTAGTTTTTAAAAATAATAACCATAAAAATAGGGGTCACTGAAATTATACCTAAGAAGTATAAAAATTTTCTAAAGTAATCAAGTTGTCTCTGAACTTTATTAAAATATAAGTCTAATTTTACTTTGGAATAAGCCTCCTTACACTTTTTTTGCCTCCTCAGTTTCTCTAGATATTTATTTATTAGTTATTCTTATAAAATAGTTTCACATTTTCTTCTGGAATTAGAGCACTTGAATCTCTTCCTGATTTTTGATGGAAGTATGTCTTATATATAGGCTGTAAATTTTGAGGTCCTTTCTTGCACAATGAAATGAAGAACTTTCAATTATATTTTAAATTTTAATTAAACTGAGGTTTTCATCTCAATTTTAGTCTTGACAATGAAATAGATGACCACAACTTTAGTTCTCTACATGGAAATCTGTTCTTAGCATTTGTAATGAACTTAGTTACTTTGTTACTACAATTCCTGTCCAAATGTGTACAGTTTATATAACTAATCAATTCTATTCTGGTTAGTGTTTCCTAAGTGACATCTGAATTTGACCTTTTATTGTATCCTTGAAAATTGCTGAAAGTAGATTTTAAATATTCTCATCACAAAAAAAATCATAAGTATGTGAGGTGATGGATAGGTTAATGGGCTTTATTTAATCATTTTACAATAAGCACATACATTAAAACCACATTTCACACTACTAATATATATAATTCTGTATTTGTCAACTAAAAATTAATAGTTTTTTAGAAAGCTGAGCTTGCCAGAACATTCCACGCAGAAGTCTGATGGTCTATATTGCATTGATGTCCACCTCTCTTCTCCCTTCTTGATAGGATTTCTGAATATTAAATATATATATTTATTCAAGTAATGCTTACCAATTACCTACTAAGTACCACTCACTATTTTTTGTCTTAGTAAAGTCTATATTTTGGTAATTATATAATCATAATATAAATTTTGATTCTCACAAAAACAAGCATTTATTGAGTCTGACACATACAGTGTGAGTGTCATTAAGAAGCCAAAGGAGGACAAAGTCACAGTCCCTAAAATTAAGAAACTTATAATAAATATCAGAGATAGAAATGTATGTAAAGTTTTTTGAAACTCTTAAATATGCACTGAAAAAGGTGTGCAGAAACTGTAATCTGAACAAGGAGGGTGCAGTGACTAACTGGATCTTAGAATAAGACAAAATAGACTGTATTAAAACAAAAATATTAGATATCTTGAAGGAAAAATAGAATTTGGCAAATAGATAAGTTGGTGTGGGAAGACATTCCAGAGAGAGGGGATTTCCAGAGGCACAGAGATGGCACAGAGCAGGACACGTTTAGGAAATTACAAATGCAAAATCCCTGGAAGATCGATTTATGAATTTTCTGTATGTGCATGTGTATTATCTGTGTAGTGGGTTGATGGTGGCATTTATGTATATTTCTAGGGATTAAGTGGGACATTGGGGTAATTGAGAGACTCTGGTGAAATATTTGGCAAGACCATTCCATTAAGTGTCTGAAGTGTCTGGCTAAGAGATTCAGACTATTGTAAACTGGAAACCTGAAAACGTTTAAATCAAAACATTATAGATGCATTTTTCACTCATAAATTTTCTATGATACGTTTGAAAATTACCCTTAAAATCTTCCAGTGTTCCTTCCTAACATTTATTGTGCAAGCCAGACGGTGACGAATATTACTTTTCACAGCTATTTCAGAGAGTGTAATGATATGATTAGTATCTCTAAATGTTTCCATCACTTCCACTTTGTCTACTAGAACTTCTTTTTTTATGAGAATTGTTCACAGAAGCAGTCTGTTAACTTTTGCTTGCTCTTCTGCGATAACATTGTCAGTAAAGAAACACCAACATTTATCAGATTTTCTACTTTGAGTAGAATGAGAATAGTAGCCTTTATCTAGATTAAAGTTCTTACATATATAGCATGAGGGCACTAGTATAAGGGGCTTTTCAAGCAATTTTTTTTACTAATGGTAGTTTACGTATGAGTTTGAGAGTTATATGTGATAGAAAAGTTACAGTGACTGAAGGTTAGCCCTCTAATTATATCAATTTTACTCATGTTTACATAGGATAAATCTAGCAATCTAAAAATGTACATACTGCAGACAGTTTTATCCAGGCCAGGGCCAGACCCCAGAGTGACATGCCACTACCAGCAGTACAGAAACTATTTTTTTTCCATTTTATTTATTTATTTATTTATTTGTTTGTTTTTAATATATATACTTTTTATTGCATTTTAGGTTTGGGGGTACATGTGAAGAACATGCAAGATTGTTACATAGGTACACATTCAAAAGTGGGCAAAGGATATGAACAGACACTTTACAAAAGAAGACATACATGAAGCCAACAAACATATGAAAAAATGCTCATCATCACTGGTCATTAGAGAAATGCAAATCAAAACTACATTGAGATACCACCTCACGCCAGTTAGAATGGCGATCATTAAAAAATCTGGAGACAACAGATGCTGGAGAGGATGT
>PVKV010001687.1:0-64238 GCA_004027835.1 Alouatta palliata | reverse complement strand
TCAAAGGATTATAAATCATTCTACTATAAGGACACATGCACACGAATGTTCATTGCAGAAGCTATTAAATTGCTTAACTTATCAAGAGAATTTCATGGAGTTTATTAAAGTCTGAAAGGGTTTTCTTATTCCTTCACTACTCATATATTTATTTATTAGTTTTCAGTTTGTTGCAATGGATAGACAGCTTTATCCTCTGCATTTATTTATTCAAGGATTCTCTAAATTGTTTAGTGTGCTATAATCTGTTAGTATATTTTGATACTCGAAGTACTCATAAGTTGGCCAGTAGAGGCACTTCAAGCTAACTCTTCTGTTCATTTAATAGATCTCCCTCATTCTTGAGTATTTCCTTGTTTCTGGCAGGTAAGATGTTCCAAGGGGTTGTGGTACTTCCCCTGAACCAGCTTTGAATCAGAAATCTGCTTACTTTCAGTTGATTTAGAAGTTAAATCTAGGTTCTGAGAGCTAAGTATGCTCATTGCTCTTAGGGTGTCAATGACGTTCTACCCTCTAAAAGGATTAAGCTGGCTGGGCACTGTAGCTTATGCCTGTAATCCCAGCACTTTGGGAGGCTGAGGCGGGCAGATCACCTGAGGCCAGGAGTTCTAGGCCAGCCTGGACAACATGTTGAAACCCCGTCTCTACTAAAAATACAAAAACTAGCTGGATGTGGTGGCGAGTGCCTATAATTCCAGCTACTTGGGAGGATGAGGCAGGAGAATAGCTTGAACCTGGGAGGTGTAGGTTGCAGTGAGCAGAGATTGCGCAATTCTACTCCATCCTGTGCTGTGGAATGAGACTCCAGCTCAAAAAAAAAAAAAAAAAAAAAAAGGACTAAGCCAAGAAATACATGTTTACTTGTGTGAGTATGTGTGTGATTGTTCTCAAGTGTGCTTATATGTGTGGGTTCACAAGTGCATGCACACCCACACACAAGGTACTTTTGATCCTCCTCCATTTTTGTATTTATAAATCCCTTCTCTGAAGTGAGAAACATAGCTTCTATTACATGTATTTACTTGTTTTCTCAATCTTAGAATACTCATACTTTCTGAAGAGCCTATGCTGCATACCATGACTCAATATCAGGCTCTCAGTACCAGGTAATTTCACCATTTCACTATTTCAACATCTTTCCACTGATAGTCTCTAGCTTTCAGTCTCTTCCAAATCACTCTGCATTTTCTTTGGCATCATTCTGAACAAACCACTTAAAAAAAAATCATGTGTTGCTACTTTCAACACCAAATTACTTAGCCAGATATTACCAATATAACATTTTCACCTGGCTTTATTTTGCATTGAAAAATAATCAGTTCCTATTTCTTATATGGACTCTGTGTTGACCAAAAACATTTTTTCCCCCTTGACTGGACACCTATCTCTCTTTTGGAACTTATCTCAAATGGTAGCTTCTCTAGAAATATTTTTTTAACAATCTCAGTTTATTATGATCCCTCCTTCTGCCAACTCATACAGCGTACTCTACATTTTAAATTTTAGCCACTGTTCTCACATGACTTTGTATTATGAAATTTGTGTCGGGTGGTCTATCACAGTACGTTTCTATGATAGCAGATGATCAGTAAAAAGTGTTGTACAAATGGTTTAAAATTTTATACTCCCAGTCATCTCCTTGTGTTGGGTATCTTGCTTTTAGCTAGAATTCAAAATCCAGTAATTCCTAAAGTAATTACATTTGCTATCTTAATTTTGAAGAAGATCAGATTGCCAAATGATACTTAATTTAAATATTTACAACATTGATTAATTCATTCTACATACACTAGTTTTAAAATTATCAACTAGAGGTCAATTTCTTTTAAAATAATATGATGGAATATTTCAAAATGAAGTTATTTTATAATAAATAAACAGAAGAGAATATTCACTTTTAAATACTCACTTAAAATATTCACATTTTATTAAAATATTAAATATTTTTCTAAATGTTTTATGGGCACCCTCTTTTTTTGTTGATGTTGTTTTACAGCACTAACTCTGTATGATTGCTGTTTTTTAAAAAACAGTTCATTTAATTCTGGCAGCCTTTAATTTATCTCTGCTAGTCACACTTTTCACATTTTTTCTTCTGCCTTTTTATCACCTAGAGTCAAATCAATGCAATCACTTGAAAAGGAAAATCAAGGACAGCAGCTTATTAAAAGGAGGGACAGAGCAATGCCGTTTGATGCTGAACCACCTACTTTCAACTCCAAAACTCAGAAGTTGACAGATAAACATTTTAATTCCTTAATCCTATTGTCTTCAGAGTTCAGTGATTCTGAAGTAACTAAAACAAACTTTATTTTAGCTGCAGGACATTTTAAAAGAAATATAGTTATGAATATTATTATTATAGTCTCAAAAAATGTGGTTATCATATTTTTTAGTATTAAAGAAACTGTGAAATTAAAATGTAGCATTTAACCTTTTGGTTTCACATAACTGCCTTAACTATCTGCTTATCTTCATTTCTTACCCTAACTTATCTAGAATTATATACATTACATAGCACTGGTAATTTTAACCCCAGACAAACTAACTTTCTGACATTTTACCTTCAATATAGGCATAGGGTTTTTTGACCTACATGAAGAGACAAATCTGAGCCATATTTCTCAACACTGGTTTGCTATAATCAGCATTTTTGTTTCCAGACTCTTATCCAACAGTCAGACTTAAAACCTGGACCTATAAGAAAAGAAAATAATTTCTAAAATATCCAGTCTTATAGCTGTTAAATTGTTTTAAAGTAATATTTCAGAAGGTGTGGAGCAAGATGGAAGAATAGAAGAGTTCACCGTTGTCCCCCTACAAGTACACTAATGTTACAACCAGCTACACACAAAAAGCATCTTCATTAGAACTAAAAATCAGGTGAGGACTCACAGTAGCTGGTCTTAACTCTACATTACTGAAAAAGGCATTGAAGTGGGTAGGAAAGATAGTCTTAAATTGCTGATGCCCCACCACCCCCATCTCCTCATGGTAACCATAGTGGCCATGTGGAATGGAGAGAGAGTCTATGTGATTAGGGGAAGGAGAGCACAGCAATTGTGAGAAATTGCACTGAACTCAGTGCTTCCCTGTCACAGCAAAAAGCAAACCAGAGCTGAACTCACCTGAGACCTGCCCATGGAGGGAGCATCTAAACCAGCCCTAGCCACAGGAATGTTACCCATCCCAGCAATCAAAACTTGAGTTCTGGCAAGCCTAGCCACTGTGGGCTACAGTGCTCTGGGGGCTTGCATATTCTTTAAAGGAAGTCTTGTCCACAAGGACTGCAACTCCTAGGCAAGTCTTAGTGCTGAATTGGGCTTGGAGTGAGCGAACCTGGGGGGCACATGACATAGTGAGACACCAGCCAGGGTGGCTAAGACAGTGCTTGTGCTACCCCTGCCTTAACCCCAGACTTCACAGCTCATGGCTCCAAAATAAAGCCCTTCCTTCTGCTTGAGGAGAGGAGAGGGAACAGCAAAGAGTGCTTTGTCTTGCATCTTAATTACCAGCTCAGCCACCTCAAGATAGGGCACCCATCAGAGCTATGAGGCCCTGGTTCCTGGATGACATTTCTAGACATATGCTGTTCTAGAAGGGAATCCACTGTCTTAACAGAAAGGACCTAGTCCTTCTAGGAAAAATCACCTGCAGACTGAAGAGCCCATGGGCCCTGAATAACCAGCAGGGACACCCAGGTAATGTGCCATGGGCCTTGGACAAGACTGCGACACTTGCCAGCTTCAGGTGAGACACAGCATATTCCCAGCTATGATGGCTACAGGGAGAGGCTTATTCCGAGGGAAAAGTAAAGGGGACTTTGTCTTGCACAGGTGGGTAGAGCACCAAGCATACTCTTTGGGTACCCAATTTCAGGCCTTGGCTCTTAAACAGCATTTCTGGACCTGCCCTGAGTGATGGGAGCCAACTACCCTAAAGGATGAATCCCAGGCCTAGCAGCATTCACCACAAGCTGACTAAAAGACCTTAGGCCTTGAAAGGAACATTGGTGGTAGCCTTGCAGTTTCCCCAATGGGCTTATGGTAGTGGTGGTCATGGGGTGAGGCTCCTCTGCCTGCAGAAATGGAATGGAAGAGTGGGAAGGACTGCAACTCATAGTTTGAGTCACGGCTCAGCCACAGTACAATAGAACATCAGGTAGACTTCTCAGATTTTTTATTCTAGTCCTTGGCTCCAGGACAGCACCTCTGGACTTGCCAGGGACCAGGGGGATCTTGTCACCCTGAAGGGAAGGATGTAAGACTGGCTTGCTTTACCACCTGCTGATTGTAGAGCACACAGGGCCTAGAGTGAACATAAGTGGGTAGCCAGGTATTGACTACAGCAAGCCTTGGGTGAGACCCAGTGCTGTGCTAGCTTCAGATGTGACCCAGTACAGTCCCAGTGGTGGTGGCCACAGTGGTGATTGTGTCACTCTACCCCCAGCTCCACAAGGCTCAGAAAAGTGAAAGAGAGGCTCCATTTGATTGAAGAATATAAGGTAACAGACCAAAAGTTTCTGCCTGGTGATCCAGATGATTCTTCCAGATCTTATCCAAGACCATCCAGGCAATACCTCTGTGAGATTGCAGGAATCAGAGTGTTGCTGAGCATGGAGTGCCCCCAAGGCAGATACGGCTTAGATTATGACATTGAAGTCCTTTTAAATACCCTGAAAGCCTTTCCAAGAAAGTCAGGTACAAACAGGCCTAGAATTGAAAGACAGCAATAAATACCCAACTCTTCAATGCTAAGACACAGATGAGCATCTAAAAATTTCAAGACCACCATGAAAAGATAAACTCATCCAATGAACTAAATAAGGTGCCAGGATTAACCCTGGAATAACAGAGAAATGATTTTTCAGACAGAGAATTTAAAATGTTTTGAGGAAATGCATAGAAATTCAAGATACCACAGAAAATAAATTATATTCAGCAAGGAGATTGAAATAATTTAATAGAATCAAACAGAAATTCTGGAACTGAAAAATAAAAATGTCATATTAAGGAAAGTATCAGAGTCTTAGTAGCAGAATTGGTCAAGCAAAAAAAAAGGATTCGTGAGCTTGAAGACAGGCTATTTGAAAGTACAGAGAAGAGGAGACGAAAGAAGAATAATAAAAAAAAAGAAGTATATTTACAGGATCTAGAAATTAGCCTCAAAAGGGCAAATCTAAGAGTTATTGGCCTTATAAAGGATGTAGAGAAAGAGAAAAGGGCATAAAGTTTATTTAAAGAAGTAATAACAGGAATTTTACTAAACCTAGAGAAAGATATCAATATCTAAGTACAAGAAGGTTGTAGAACATCAAATACACTTAACCCAAAGCAGACTAGTTTAAGGCATTTAATATTCAAACTCTCAAAGGTCAATGATAAAAAAAGAAAAGAATCCTAAAAATGGCAAAAGAAAATAAACAAATAACATACAATAAAGCTCCAATGCATCTGGAAAACTTACAAGCCAGGAGAGAGTGTTATGACATATTTAAAGTGATGAAGGAAAAAAGTTTTAACCTAGAGTTGTGTATCTGGTGAAATATGCGTCTAACGTGAGGGAGAAGTAAAGACTTTTCCAGACGAATAAATGGTAAAGAACTTCATCAATGCCTGGTCTGTCCTACAAGAATTGCTAAAGGGAGCACTTCAAAATGAAAAAAAAAAGACATGAATGCACAATAAGAAATCACCTGAATGTACAAAACTCACTAATAATAACAAATATACAGAAAAACACAGGGTGTGATTAACACTGTGACTGTGGTGTGTGAACTACTAATATCTTAAGAAGAAAGACTAAAATATGATCTCATCAAAATAACTATAAGAACTCAAGACATAGACACTACAATAAAATATAAATAGAAGCAACAAAAGTTAAAAAAGCAACAGGACAAAGCTAAGGTGTAGACTTTTTAGGTTTCTTTTTGCTTGTTGGTTTGTTTATGCAAACAGTATTACATTCAGTTATAAGCTGAAAATAATGGTTTATAAGATAGTATTTGCAAGCCTCATGGTAACCACAAATAAAAAAACATACAACAGATATACAAAATAAAAGCAAGAAATTAAATAATACCACCAGAGAGATTACCTTCACTAAAAGGAAGATAAGAAGGGTGTGAAGGCCACATAACAACCAAAAAATAAATTTAAAAATGGCAGGAGTTAGTCCTTATTTATCAATAATAACATTGAATGCAAACAGGCTATACTCCTTAAAAAAAAAAAAAAAACAAAAAAAAAAACAGTGGCTGAATGAATTTAAAAAGAAAGACCAAAAGATCTGTTGCCTACAACAAACACATCACCTGTAAAGAAGCACAATGACTAAAATGAAGAAATGGAAGACAGATTTTCCACACCAATGAAAGCAAAGCAAAGCAGAAGTAGCTATTTTTATATAAGACAAAATAGATTTCAAGATAACAACTATAAAAAGACAAAGAAGATCACTATATAATAATAAAGGCTTAATTCAGCAAGAGTATATAACAATTGTAAATTTATATGAACCCAGCACTGGAGCACATGAACGCAGACACACACACACACACACACACGTAGAAAATATGACTAGAGCTGAAGAGAGAGACAGGCCCCAATACAGTAATAGTTGTCAACTTCAAAATCATACTTTCAAGATTAGACAGATATTCCAGACAGAAAATCAGCAAAGAAACTAGACTTAATCAGTACTGTAGATCAAATGGACATAAGATACACAGGATATTTCATTCAATGACAGCAAAATGCACATTCTTTTCCTCAGCACCTGGATCATTCTCAAGGACAGACTATATGTTAGGCCACCAAGTAAGTCTTAAAACATTCAAAAATATTGAAATAATAGCAAGCATCTTCTCTGACCACAATGGAATAGAACTAGAAATCAATAACAAAAGGAATTTTGGAAATAATACAAATAAATCCAAATTAAACAATATGCTTTTGAATAACCAGTGGGTTAGTGAAGAAATTAAGAAGGAAATTTAAAAATTTCTTGCAACAAATGATAATGGAAACACAACATACACAGTCTGTCAATACAGCCAAAGCAGTAATAAGAGGGAATTTTATAGCTAAAAATGCCTACATAATAAAAGAAAATAATATCAAATAACCTGTTTAATCTTAAAGAATTAGAAAACCGAGAGCAAACAAAACCCAAAATTAGAAAAACAGAAATAATAAAGGTCAGAGCAAAAATAAATGAAATTGAAATTAAAAAATACAACAAAACATAAATGAAATCCAAAGTTGGTTTTTTGAAAAGATAAACAAAATTGACAAATCTTTGGCCAGACTAAGAATTGAAGATAGAAGCCCCAAATAAATAAAACTAGAGAAAAAAAAAGAAGGCATTACAACTGATATTGTACAACTTCAAAGGATCATTAGTGGCCATTATGAGCAGCTATATGCCAATAAATTGGAAAGCCTAAAAGAATGAATAGACACATAGAGCCTACCAAGATTGAACCATGAAGAAATACAAAACTTGAACAGAACAATAGCAAGTAATGAGATCAAAGCTATAATAAAAAGTCTCCCAGCAATGAAAAGCTCAGGACCCAAAGACTTCACTGTTGAATTCCAGCAAACATTTAAAGAAGAACTAATACCAATTCTGCTCAAATGATTTTGAAAATGAGAAAAATAGAGAATACTTTCATTCTACAAAACCAGCATTACCCTAATACTGAAACCAGAAAAAGACAGATTTAAAAAAGAAAACTATAGGCCAATATCACTGATGAATGTTGAGGCAAAAATCCTCAACAAAGTACTAGGGAACTGAATTCAATGATACATTAAAAAGATCATTCATCATTACCAAGTGGGATTTTATCTCTCAGATGCAAGAATGGTTCAATATATGCAAATCAATCAATGTGATACATCATATAAACAGAATGAAGGGCAAAAATCATATCATTTTAATTGATGCTAAAAAGCGTTTGATAAAAATTCAACATTCCTTTATGAGAAAACCCTTAAAAAACTGCATATCAAAGAAATATAAGTATGCAAAATAAAAGTCATAAATGACAGACAAGTATCATACTGAATAATTAAAAAAGAAAAAACTAAAACTCTTCTTTTTAAGATCTGAACACAACAAGAATGCCTACTGTAACCACTGGTATTCTACATAGTACTGCAGAGGAATAGTAGCTAGAGGAATCAGACTAGAGATACAAAGTCATCCAACTAGAAAAGAAAAAGTCAAAATATCCTTGTTGGTAACTAATATAATCTTATATTAGCTAATATAATCTTATATTAGCTAATATAATCTTATATTTCAAAGGACTTATATTTCTAAGGACTTCAGCAAAAAAGTTTGAAAATTGATACACAAGTTCAGTAAAGTTGCAGGGTACAAAATCTACATATAAAAATCGATAGCATTTCTGTATGCCAACAGCAAGCAATCTGAAAAAGAATGAAGAAAATAATCCCATTTACAGTATATATGAATAAAATTAAATGCCTAGTCATTAACCTATATAAACAATTGGAAGATCTCTACAAGGAAAACTATAAACCACTGATGCAAGAAACGGAAGACATCAATAATAAAGGAAAAATATTATATGTTTATGGACTGAAAGAATCAAATTGTTAAAATGTTTATATTAGCCAAAGGAATCTACAGATTTAGTGCAATTTTGATCAAAATTCCAATAATATTCTTCACAGAAATAGAAAAACAAGTCCTAAAAATGATATGGAACTACGAAAGATCGAATATAGCCAATGCTATCCTAAGCAAACAGAACAAAACTGTATAAATCACATTGCCCTGATTTCAACATCACAGAGTTACAGCAACTAAAACAGCGTAAAACTGCCATTAAAAGAGACACATAGATCAGTGGAATATAATAGAGAATCAAGAGATAAATATATACCCCTACACTGAACTCATTTTTGACAAAGCTGTTAAGGACATACATTGGAGAAAGGACAGTGATATGGGTTGTATGTGTCCTCACCCAAATCTCAACTTGAATTGTATCTCCCAGAATTCACACATGTTGTGAAAGGAAACCAAGGGGAGGTAACTGAATCATGGGGGTCAGTCTTTCCCATGCCATTCTCATGATAGTGAAAAAATCTCATGAGATCTGATATTCTATGTAGTAGAATATCAATGATTCATTAATCAGGGGTTTTGGCTTTTGCTTCTTCCTCATTTTCTCTTGCTGCCACCATGTAAGAAGTGCCTTACAACTCCTGCCTGAGGTCTCCCCAGCCATGTGGAAACTGTAAGTGCAATTAAACTTCTTTTTCTTCCCAGTCTCAGGTATGTCTTTATTAGCAGTGCAAATACAGACTAATACAGTAAATTGGTGCCAAGAGTGGGGTGTTGCTAAAAAGATACCCGAAAATGTGAAAGCAACTTTGGAACTGGGTAACAGACAGAGATTGGAACAGTTTGAAAGGCTCCAAAATGGCAGGAAAATGTGTGAAAGCTTAGAACTTCCTAGAGACTTGTGAAATGGCTTTGCCCAAAATGCTGATAGCACTACGGATAATAACATTCAGGTTGAGGTGGTCTCAGATGAAGATGAGGAGCTTATTGGGAACTGGAGCAAAGGTGACTCTTGTTATGTTTTAGCAAAGAGAGTGGTGGTGGCATTTTACCCCTGCCTAGAAACTTGTGGGAACTTTGAACTTGAGCAAGATCATTTAGGGTATCGGGCAGAAGAAATTTCTAAGCAGCAAAGCATTCAAGAGGTAACCGTTAAAGGCATTCAGTTTTATATGAAAAGCAGAGCGTAAAAGTTTGCATAATTTTCACACTGACTATGTGATAAAAAAGGAAAACCCAGTTTTGTGGGAGAAATTCAAGCTGGCTGGAGAAATTGAAACTGGCTGGAAAAATTTAAATAAGAAGAAAGGAGCCAAATGTTAACCCCCAAGACTGTGGGGAAACTGTTTCCAGGTTATATCAGAGACCTTTACAGCAGCCCCTCCCATCATAGACCCCCAAGACCCAGGAGGGAAAAATGGTTTCATAGGCCAGACCCAGGTCCCCGTGCTATGTGCAGCTGAGGGACTTTGTGCTCTGTGTTCCAGTCACTCCAGCCGTGACTGAAAAGGGCCAATGTACAGCTTTGGCTGTGGCTTCAGAGGGTGGAAGCCTCAAGCCTTGGCAGTTTCCACATGTTAAGTCTGTGGGTGCACAGAAGTCAACAATTGAGGTTTGGGAGTCTCTGCCTAGATTTCAGAAGATGTATGGAAATGTCTGGATGTGCAGGAAAAAGTTTGCTTCAGAGACAGGACCTTCATGGAGAGCCTCACTAGGGCAGCGTAGAAGGGAAATATGGGGTTGGAGCCCCCACACAGTCTCTACTGGGGCAATGCCTAGTGGAGCTGTAAGAAAAGGGTCACCAACCTCCAGAACCCAGAATGCTAGATCCACCAACAGCTTGCACCATGCACCTAAAAAAGCTGCAGACATTTAATGCCAGCTGCTAAAAGCAGCCAGGAGGGAGGCTGTACCCCACAAAGCCACAGGGGTGGAGTTGTCCAAGATGATGGGAACCCACCTTTGCATCAGTGTAACCTGGATGTGAGACCTGGAGTCAAAGGACATCATTTTTGAGCTTTAAAGTTTGATTTCTCCACTGGATTTTGGACTTGCATGGGCCCTTTAACCTTGTTGTTTTGGCCAATTTCTTTCATTTGGAACAGCTGTATCTACCTAATGCCTGTACCCCCATTGCATTTAGGAAGGAACTAGCTTGCTCTTGATTTTTGGAGGGGTCAGGGATGGAATGATATGGTTTGGTGGTGTCCCCAACAAAAATTCAACTTGAATTGTATCTCCCAGAATTCCTATATGTTGTGGGAGGGACCCAGGGGGAGAAAATTGAATCATGGGGGTCAGTCTTTCCCATTCTATTCTTTTAATAGTGAATAAGCCTCATGAGGTCTGGGGGGTTTTGCTTTTGCTTCTTCCTCATTTTCTCTTGCCACTGCCATGTAAGAAGTGCCTTTCACCTCCTTCCATGATTCTGAGGTCTCCCCAGCCGTGTGGAACTGTAAGCCCAATGAAACCACTTTTTTTGTTCAGTTTCAGGTATGTCCTTATCAGTAGCATAAATATGGACTAATACAGACAATCTTTTCAATAAAAGGTGCTGAGAAAAATGGATATCCATATATAAAATAATGAAAATAGACTCCTATCTCTCACCACAGACAAAAGTAAAATCAAAGTCTTAAAGACTTCAATCTAATACCTCAATTTACAAAGCTACTACAAGAAAGCATTGAGAAAATTCTCCAGCATGGTAGATTAGGCAAAGATTTCTTGAGTAATACTCCACAGCATGGGCAACCAAAGCCAAAATGGATGAATGAGATCACATTAAGTTAAGAAACTGCACATCAAAGGAAACAATCAACAAATTGAAAAAAAAAAACCCACAGAATAGAAGAAGATATTTGCAAGCTACATATCTGACAAGTTATTAATAACCACAATATATAAGGAACTCAAACAACTCTATAGGAAAAACATCTAATGATCAGATTTTAAAATTGGCAAAAGATATGAATACACATTTCTCAAAAGACATACAAACGACAATCAGGTATATGAAAAGATGCTCAATATCACTGATCATCAGGGAAATGTGAATTAAAACTACAATGAGATATGACGTCACCCCGGTTAAAATGGCTATTATCCAAAATCCAGGCAATAACCAATGCTGGCAAGAATGTGAAGAAAAGGGAACCCTCATACACTGTTGGTGGGAATGTAAATTAGTACCACCACTATAGAGAACAGTTTAGAAGTTCTTCAAAAAACTAAAAATAGATCTATGATCCAGCAATCTCACTTTTAGGTACATGCCCAGAAGAAAAAACATCAGTATATTGAAGAAGTATCTGCACCCATAAGTTTGTTGCAGAAGTATTCACAATACCCAATGTTTGGAAGCAACCTAAATGTTCATAAACAGATAAATGGATAAAGACAATATGGCATATATACACAATGGAGCCAACCACTTAAAAAATGAGATCCTGTCATTTGCAACAGCATGGATGGAGCTGAAGGTCATTATGCTAAGTGAAATAAGCTAGGAACAAAAAGAGAAACTTTGCATGTTCTCACTTATTTGTAGAAGCTAAAAATTAAAATTCTTGAACTCACAGAGATAGAGGATAGAATAGTTGCAGAGGCTAAGAAGGGTAGTGGCGGCACTGGCAATGGGAGAAATGTGAGATGGTTAATGAGTACAAAAAAATAGTTAGAAAGAATGAATAAGATGTATATTTTCTATCATAACAAGGTGATTATAGTCAAAAATAATTTGATTGTACATTTTAAAATGACTAAAATAGTGCAATTAGATTGTTTGTAACACAATGGATAAACGGTTGAGGTGATGGATACCTCATTTACTTTCATGTGATTACTACACATTGGATGCCTGTATCAATATATCTCATGTGACTTATATATATCCAGTTTGTACTCAGAAAAATTTAAAGTTAAAATTAATTTAAAAATAATATTTCAATAGAAACATGGCTGTGACATCACTTTTGCCAATTTCATGTATGTTCTGTTGAAAGATTTTATTTTGCAAAAACCTTCTTTAGAGCATGTTTAGCAATAAGCTTTAATATATAGACACGTTGAGGAAAGCTACTATTCCTCCAAAATTTAATTAAAGAATAATTTTCATCCATTTATCCAAATCCTGACATTTGATTGTATAAATTTGCCATGACATTAATTATTTTTCAACCAATATTTGAAGTATCTGTATTTAGAATTATTTATTTTTTATCAGTTCTAATTAAAGCTTAGAAATTGATGAATATGATTATTTACTCTTGGTTTGATTTTCATAAATATCTCTTTAATATAAGAAAATAAAGTACAAAAATATAATTGTGGCTTCATCTTGCCTATCGAGGCAAACTGGCAGTGGTAAAATAGTATTTTGAATATTTTGCAGACAGAAAATAATCTATAATAGCAAAACAAAGCAAGCAAATAAACACATACACATACATACAAACACATGCAGAAAAAAACAGCAGCAATCAATGCAGGCAATAAACTATCCATAAACCTACAAAAATGAATGGGTGGCAGTATACCACCTCTACCCAATAACTCCTATTAGATCAGAAGCTCTATCAGATATCATATGCAAAAGAAAAATATTGAAAGTCTTACAAGCCAGAGAACTATAAATAATAAAAATGTATTCCCAAGATAATTTGGCAAGTACTTCACAGTAGAATGTTACAAAAGAGGAAATATTTCACAGGATTCAATTTGTACTTGAGTGCAAAAATAGTGCAAGAAAATCAGAGGATGCCCAGGTACCTCAAAACTCAAGGATGTCAGATGTATCAATAAAATGCTCCCTGAAGAGTATTTTGGAGTGTTCCAGACACAACACTGGGGAAAACTGCGTAATAAGAGTATCCAAAGTGTGCAGAACAGAAACTATGGAATAATCAAGAAAGAAGTTTCAGACAACATTGAGAAGGAAACTAGAAGAGGCAGACATTAAAAAGTACTGGTGATAAGGTTGTATTGAAGTGCCAGGGGTTTGGTACGGGTCCCACTGCTCACCATACAGAAAGTCAGTCACTGAAATAATGAGTATTGCCAGGGAAGAAAGCTTTATTTGGATACTGCAGCTGGGGAGATGAAAGACCAGTCTCAAATCCATCTCCCTTACCAACTAAAACTAGGAGTCTATCTAACAAGGAAAAAGGTAACCATTTGTGGGAAAAAAGGTTACCATTTGCGGAAAAACAGGTATTAGAGAGGGGTAAGGAAGAGGAGTAAGTCAACAGGAAGCAGTTTGTTGGTGAGGCAGTCATAAGGGTAAGTGGTCTGGCATATCATTGTCCAGATGCAGTGATCTGGTAAGTTTCAGTTCCTTAATACTCTTGGGAAGCACTGCTGGTTGATTTTCTGAGAAAGGAATTCCAATAAGACAAATGTTACTTGTTCCTTCTCTAGTTTTAAGACTGGGAAGGTCAGTTTCTATGTTTATTCAAAATAAACCAAAAACATCAGTTTTATCTGACAATTTTTCTGGTTTCAGCATTACAAAAAGACATATTTTTTCAAATAATTTATTATAAAAATAGAGATAAGGTGTTAAAGTTATGAAGATAGGTATATGTCCTGACCACTCCACCCCTTATATTAAAAATCCCCTAACTGACACAAGAACAGAAAATCAAACACCACATGTTCTCACTCATAGGCAGGTGTTGAACAATGAGAACACATGGACACAGGGAGGGGAGCATCACACACTGGGGTCTGCGGGGAGGAAGTAGGGGAGGGACAGCAGGGTGGGGAGTTGGGGAGAGATAACATGGGGAGAAATGCCAGCTATAAGTGCTGGGGAGGAAGGTAGCAAACCATATTGTCATGTATGTACCTATGCAACAATCTAGCATGTTCTTCACATGTACCCCAAAACGTAAATGCAATAAAATATATATTTTAAAAAATAAATAAAAAGATAAAATTATGAGAAAAAAAACTCCTAACATTTCAGCAAACAAAAAAATGAGTAAATATTAGTAACAGAAAATGGTTGCTCTCAAGTTGAATTTTAAAAATGATAAAAAAGCATAATTTGAACTCTGAAAAATTGAGTCATACCAGTCATACAAATGGCCATAAATGAAGATTAAAAATGTAGCCAATTATTTTAAAACTAGCTAAAATAATTTTAAATGATTAAAGTCATAAAAAAATGGAAGCACAAACAGTAATATTTTTAAATAGTATAATTAGACTAAAGGACAAATAAAACAGTATAATTAGGCTAATTTTTTCCCAAAACTGTGTTAATTCCATTTTGGGTTAGGCTAAAGGACCACCCAAAATGGAATTAACACAGTTTGGGGAAAAAATTAGAAATAAATGAAAAGTCAAGTTCCAGTCTGGCAGAGAGCATGTGGAGATGTGGAGTGTGGCCGGGTACCCCAGGGCTCTTGGGGCCCTACGGCCCCTCCAGCCCCTGGTCAGCGGGTGAGCTGGGGGGTGCTGGGACAGGCTGTGCCCTTTTCCCTGCAGACACCAGGGGCCTCCTCTGTAGCTGCCTACTGGCTGGGCCCGGACCTTGAAGCAATGGCAAACTTTTCTTCCCCACCTCGCCTGGTGACTGATGGTCTAGCCCTTCTAGACAGAAAGAGGTTGCCAACTGATATATGATAAAGTAGAGTTAGAAAATCACACATCTTGTAAATTCTCATTTCTTTAAAAGAAATCATAGAAAATGTCTTCTGGAGATGATTTTTGTAAATAGAGTTGTTAGATGGGCTCTGGGAGCGATACATAGACGTTTGTTCAGTGGGTTAGAGGACATGGAGCCGGAAGACCTGAGAAGGAAGAGAAGAAGGAAAACAAGAAGTTTCTCTGCCAGACTAGCCATATTTAGAAGACATTTTGATATTCTATCTACTGTTTTGTGTGCATTTTATTCCTCACTGCTGTATATATAGTTGACAATGCTAAGGTTTCTTGAAATGTCTCTTCTTTCTAAATGTTTTGAAGTGTCTGATATGTTAAAATTAGAGGTAGTAAAATAACACATTTTGTAGACATTTTTATTTATTTATTTTACTTTTTGAGACGGAGTTTCACTCTTGTTGCCCATGCTGGAGTACAATGGCACAATCTCAGCACACCACAACATCTCCCTCCCGGGTTCAAGCGATTCTTCTGCCTCAGCGTCTCTAGTAGCTGGGATTACAGGCATGTGCCACTACGCCCAGCCAATTTTGTATTTTTAATAGAGACGGGGTTTCTCCATGTTGGTCACGCTGGTCTCAAACTTCAGACCTCAAGTGATCTGCCTGCGTTGGCCTCCCAAAGTGCTGGGATTACAGGCCTGAGCCACCATGCCTGGCCATAAATATATTTTTCTTACAATTCACATGAAATGTTTTTTTGGGGAAATGGCAAAATCATCTATCGAGTAATACTTACTGTGTTTGTGCACATTGGTTCAGGGGAGACAGGAGGTGGGGAAGTGCAAAGAGCTCTGTGCCACTGTACTTACAGCGAGGCAAGATTAACCAGTATCTCTTATGTCTGCATTTCGTTTTACTTATCTGTGTATACAGTATATATAAAGGACAAATCAGTCCTTATTCACAACATCTAGTGTTTCTAGATGTTAAAGAGGTTGCCAGTGTATGACGGAAGTAGAATTAGTAAACTAATATATTTTGCAGAATTTGTTTTAAAAGTTGTAGGAAAGATTGTCTTCTGAAAACTTGAGCATTCTTGCTCATTGGGTTGACAGAAATGGGAAGGGTTTTAGGCCAGAATGTTTATATCTGGAAGACTCTTTCAAGTTATAACTGTTGTTTCCTATTTGTAGTTTATTCCAGACTGCTGTATACATAGTGGACAAATTAACTCCTTACTTAAAACATTTAGTTTATCTAGATGTTTAGAAGTGCCCCATATATGTTAAATGCAGGTGTAGTAAAACAGCACTTTGCAAATATCTTTCTGCTAAAATTCATAGAAATGCTGTTTTTTGGAAACTGAATTGTGAAGACACTTTTGTAAGCACTATAGTACTGTCTATACTTGTTCAGTGGTTTACAGGATATGGGAGGGAAGAAATTGCAAATGGTAATATGCTAATGTGTACATACTTGACATTTTCCAACATTATTTTTTCTGTATGTTTTTTGTATGTTTTGTTTTGCTCTCTGTATAGAGTATACAACGGACAAATGTGTTCTAATTTTGCAAATTGTAGTCTCTAGATGTTAAAGATGTTGGCAGTGTATGACAAAGTACTTAGTAAAATTAACTATTTTATATGTTGTGTGTTGAAATTCATAGAAAAACTTCTCTTCTGTAAATAATTTTGGAAAGGAATTTGTCCAACCATCTCTAAGAATTACACATGCCTGTACTTGTCCACTGGATTGAAAGCAGAGAGAAGAAAGTGAAGGGGGAATGGTTTAAGGCCAAAATGCATATTTAGAAAATAACTCAGATTATAACCATTATTATGTGTGTGCAATTTTATTTAATACTGCTGTGTACATGGAGGACAAGTTATATACAATATCTAGTCTTTCTACATATTTGGAAGTGCTTGATGTATTTAAGAGTAGTAACAGAATGACACTTTTTGTAAACAGCTTTTGAAAGCAGGTGGTAAATGCTGTTTGGAAGTGGAATTGTTGAACCACCTCTGTGTACAGCATACGGTCTTTACTCGTTCATTGGGTTGAGGGATGTGGAAGGGAATAAATTAAAAAAGGTGTTTTGCCAGTGTTTATTAGAAAATTTCAGCTTAATCCATTGCCATATGTTACTTGCATTTCATTTAACTTTGCTATACAGTATATATTGCATATATATTAGACAAAAGTCTTTATTTTATAATACCTAATTTCTAGATACTAAAATTGCCAATATAAAAAAAATCAATCATAGAACAAAAGAAAAAACCGAAATGACAAATATGCAATAAAAATATAGTATTGAAAAGGAAAAATAAAATTAAGCAGAAAAAAAGAAGAAAATAATAAATGTAGAACAATGCAAAGATGGTCCAATGCAAACTTGGAATTCATTAAAGGAAGGAAAAAAATAGGAATGAAAATAATTCAAAAAGTCAAATTAGGGATAATCTTTTTAAAAATAACAAAGTTTGGCCAGGCACAATGGCTCATGCCTATAAACTCAGCACTTTGGCAGTCTGAGGTGATTGGATTGCTTGATCTCAGGAGTTTCAGACCAGCCTGGGCAGCATGGTGAAACTTTGTTTCTACAAAATATTTTTATAAAAAGTAAAGGATTCTGCAGACAGGAACAATTTTACATCCTCTCTTCCTATTTGAATACTTTATTTCTTTCTCTTGCTTGTTGGCCCTAGCCAGAACTTCCAATAGTATGTTGAATAGGAGTGGTGAGAGAGGGCATCCTTATCTTGTGCCAGTTTTCAAAGGGAATGCTTCCAGTTTTTGCCCATTCAGTATGATATTGGCTGTGAGTTTGTCATAAATAGCTCTTATTATTTTGAGATACAATTCATCGATACCTAGTTTATTAAGAGTTTTTAGCATAAAGGGCTGTTGAATTTTGTCAAAGGACTTCTCTTCATCTATTGCAATAATCATGTGGTTTTTATATTTAGAAAACTCCACCGTCTCAGCCCCAAATCTCCTTAAGCTGATAAGCAACTTCAGCAAAGTCTCAGAATACAAAATCAATGTGCAAAAATTGCAAGCATTCCTATACACCAATAATACATAAAGAGAGGGCCAAATCATGAGTGAACTCCCATTCACAATTGCTACAAAGAGAATAAAATACCTAGGAATACAACTAACAAGGGATGTGAAGGACCTCTTCAAGGAGAACTACAAACCACTGCTCAAGGAAATAAGAGAGGACACAAACAGATGGAAAAACATTCCATGCTCATGATTAGGAAGAATCAGTATCATGAAAATGGCCATATTGCCCAAAGTAATTTATAGATTCAATGCTATCCCCTTCAAGCTATCAATGACACAGAATTGGAGAAAACCACCTTAAACTTCACATAGAACCAAACAACAGCCTACATAGCTAAGAAAATCCTAAGCAAACAACAACAACAAAAAAACAAAGCTGGGAGCATCACACTACCTGCCTTCAAAGTACATTACAAGGCTACTGTACTCAAAACAGCATGGTACTGGTACCAAAACAGAGATATAGACCAATAGAAGAGAACAGAGGCCTCAGAAAGAATGTCACACAACTACAACTATCTGATCTTTGACATACTAGACAAAAACAAACAATGGGGAAAGGATCCCCTGTTTAATAAATGATGTTGGGAAAACTGGCTAACCATATGCAGAAAGCTGAAACTGGATCCCTTCCTTACACCTTAAACAAAAATTAACTCTAGATGGATTAAATATTTAAATATGAGGCCTAACACTGTAAAAACTCTAGAAGAAAACCTAGGCAATACCATTCAGGACATAGGCATGGGCAAGGACTTCATGACTAAAACACCAAAAGCAATGGCAACAAAAGTCAAAATAGATAAATGAGATCTAATTAAACTTAAGAGCTTCTGCACAGCAAAAGAAACTATCAATACAGTGAACCGAGAGAACCAGTAACCAATAAAATGGGAAAAAATTTTTGCAGTCTACCCATCTAACAAAAGGCTAATATCCAGAATCTACAGAGAACTTAAACAAATTTACAAGAAAAAAAAAAGCCATCACAAAGTGGGCAAAGGATATGAACAGACATTTATGCAGCCAACAAACATATGAGAAAAAGCTCATCATCACTGGTCATTAGAGAAATTCAAATCAAAACCACATTGAGATACCACTTCATGCCAGTTAGAATGGTGATCATTAAAAAATCAGGAAACAACAGATGCTAGAGAGCCTGTGGAGAAATAGGAACACTTTTACACTGTTGGTGGGAGTGTAAATTAATTCAACCATTGTGGAAGACAGTGTGGCGATTCCTCAAGGATCTAGAAATAGAAATACCATTTGACCCAGCAATCTCATTACTGGGTATATACCAAAAGGATTATAAATCATTCTGCTATAAAGACATATATACACACGTATGTTTATTGTGGCACTGTTCACAATAGCAAACTTGGAACCAACCCAAATTCCCATCAGTGACAGACTGGATAAAGAAAATGTGGCACATATACACCATGGAATACTATGCAGCCATAAAAAAGGATAAGTTCATGTCCTTTGTAGGGACATGGATGAAAGTGGAAACCACCATTCTCAGCAAACTGACACAGAAACAGAAAATCAAACACAGCATGTTCTCACTGGTAAGTGGGTGTTGAACAATGAGAGCACGTGAACACAGGGAGGAGAACATCACACACCAGGGCCTGGGGGGTGGGAGGCTAGGGGAGGAATAGCAGGGGGTGGGGTGATTGGGGAGGGATAGCATAAGGAGAAATACCTGATGTAGAGGACATGGTGATGGATGCAGCAAACCACCATGATGGCACATGTATACCTACATAGCAAACCTGCATGACCTGCACATGTATCTCAGAAGTTAAAATATAATAAATAAATTTTAAAAAATGAAAAAGTAAAAAGTAAAGAATTTAAAAGAAAAATTGATTCAGGTAGTCAACAATAAAGTTTGATAATATTTGATAAAATTATTGAAATTGTAAGAGAAAAAAATGGCCTCTGGAATCCAGACAAAACACCAAGTCCCTTTAAAGGGAAAGAAAATTGAAAGTACATTATTCTTTTCAATGTTTGCAGACTACGACAGATGCCAATGCAGCAAATATATTTAGAATACCTAAGGAAATAATACATGAAAACAGAATTTTATATATACTGATGATGGCAGCGGCAGCCAGTATAGAGCGGCCACTGCCATGATGCTGGCCGCAGTTAGAGAGGCGCAGCTGGGGCTTCATGCTCCATGGAGCTGTTGAGAGCTGGGAATAGGCAGAGCCCCTGCTTCTGAGTTGGCATAATGGGAGCCTACTAGCTGAGGCCCTGGATCCAGGCATCCCTGTGCTTTTGGAGGCTTGGAGCAGGCAGGAGCCCCATCTTCCTGAGGACAACTGCAGCCACTCAAGCCACGGCTGTGGACCCAAACATCTCTGCACTCTTGTGTGCTGGAGAGGCCCCCTTCCCCAACAGGCTCAGAAGTGCCTGCTCTTATTGCCTGGTTTCTCCACACTCCCAGTGCCCACTCTGATGTCAGAGCAGAGTTGAGGCTAAGCGCTGGTGCTGTCACAATCCAGCCAGGTATGCACATGCTTGGGGCAGCACTGACACACCAGCCCCCTGACACCTTGGCCCCCTCTGGACTTTGGGCACCGACAAGCACATAAGGGAGGCCTGGGGGGCTGTGGGCAGCTTGGCACTGGCCTCTAGGCATCCCTCAGCACAAACAACCTGGTTGCCATGAACAGTGGCAGGAGGCAGACAGGCTCCTGGGTGGAAATGGGTAGGTCTCTGGTGAAATCCCATCTTCAAGCCAGGGAATACTTGAAGCCTAGGACAGGGTCCAGACTTCCAGTCCAGCAGACCAGAGTAGGAACTTGTGGCACTTTTCTGGGCTCACCCATGGTTGCCCATGGACCAATCAGTATTCTCTTCCTCTCCTCTGACACTAATAAAAATCCCAGACTCAGCCAGATTTTAAGAGAGGTGTCAGGACAAACAGCTACAGAGAGGAGCTATCCACTTCAGCATCTCTTCTCTGCTGAGAGCTGAGCAGACAATCAGGATGACCAGCTATGGAGAGGAACTACTCACTCCAGGGTCTCCTCTCTGCTGAGAACTGAAAACTCGTCAGGTCACCCTGGCTGTGGAGAGGAGCTACCCATTGCAAGTTTCCTGTGAGCTGTTCTATCACTCAATAAAGTTCCTCTTCACCTCGCTCATCCTTCACTTGTCCATGTATCTCATGCACGGTATAAGAACTAGGAATCTGCTGAATGGTAGAGATGCAAAAGCAGTAACACAAACAGGGCTAAAACATGTCCTTCATTTGTGACATTGCAGACAACAAGGAGAGAAGAGCTGTGACCTTTTGGAGAGCCCAGATGTAAGAGGTCCCCTAGTCAGGGCTGTGACACTCTCTCTGGGGCTCTGCAGTTTCTGACATCTTTAAGTTTCTGGGCACCAATGTGTTCTCCAGTGCCAGCCATGAAAACTGCTTGCAGGACACCTGGTCCAGCTGCAGCCTTTCAGGGAGCTGGCACCCTACCACAGCCAGCATGCTTGGTTGTACACAGTGACAGGACCCCATGCTTGCTCATTAACACATCCCTCACCGTTCTGCTCACCCTTGGCAGGCATGGGATCCAAGCCAGTAGTGCAAGCTGAGTGCAGCCTGCCAGGCTGAGTGGGACCAGCAAGCCCAAGCAAAACTTGGGCAACAGTGCCACTGGCCACAGAGCTTTCTGGCAGGGAAGGCAACACCCCAAGGATCCTGTAACACTGAGACTGAATTTCCTGCCAGAGGAAAATAAAAAGCTACTACATGTAAACAAGCAATAAATCAGTGAATATGCTTTCTGATTCATGCTTTCTGAACAATGTATTACTGAAACAGCTTCAAATAGACATGTTTAGAAAAGTTTTCACATGATTGCATTGAGCATTGAATATATTTATCTTTACAAATAATACAAAGCTATATATATCAAAGTGATTAAATGTCTGAGAATTAAGATATTTTGATAGTTATAATAAAATCCCAAATGAAGGTATAAGAGAGAAAAATCTTAGTAGAAAAAGCTCAATAATATCATGTAAGTATTAACTGGGAGTTAGATAGTATTTCCTTAAGCAAGAATCTTGGAGAGGATGAGGAAAGTGGAAGAAACAGTTTATTAGAAAATTGCAAAATTGTTCATAGTACAATACTAATGGACAGTATCTATTTTAAAAAGGGAGAGTAAGTGTTTACTTTAATGCTGTAAGTAAAAGTTTGTGATTAGAACAAATGCAAATCATTATAAATAGCAAATTAAAGTTTTTTAAGAAGATCACATTTTATTTTTCAAATGAGCAATTATTGAAGAGTTTGAGGGAAATAATTCCATCACATCTAATTCAATATAAATGGATTAAAGGAGGAAATAGTGTTGGCAGGGAAATTTGGTTCTGTAAAATTGATGCAAAGGAATCTCACTTTCCATTGGAATACTATTCTTTTATAGTATTAGAGGGTTGTATTTCCTAATATTTTGCATTTCTTCTATTGATGTCTATGAGGAAAAAGATTCCATAGCTCTCTTATATATGTACATTTATTTTCTAATCTTTCATTCTGTTATCACTGGAAAAGTTTAAATAACACTGGGCAATTTTTGACGTTTCTTTCTCTTCCATATTTATGCATTGTATTGACTGTATATTTTTGCTTAGTTTGTCTAAAACAGTAGGGACCTAGTGCTTATTTTTGTGAAACTCTTTTTTTGGTTCAAGATTAATTCATCTAGTTATATCTTTTTTAAAGGAATCTATCTATTCAGATTATCTGCCTCTTCTGGGTCAGTTTTAGCAACATGTAATCTCACAAAATAATCATCTTTTCATCTAGTTTATCCTAAGTAATTTTGTACAGACTTAAACAAAGTAAATCTAAAATTCTTTCAGATTCTTTTCAATCTATAGTTATTCTATGTTTTAAATTTCTAATTAGTGTTTTCTTCTGAAAAATAAGTTAGCTTCTCTTTGGTGGCACACTTCACAGTAACCACTCCTTTCTCTGACCTTTCAGATGTAGCTGCCCTGTTATTGGTAGTATAAGGATTAATACACTAACAATCCTTTGTGATTGACTATACCCTATCCACACCTTTGTATACAGACCCTTTATTAAACCTTCTTGAGTTCTCCCAAATTGAATATGTAATCTCTTTCTGCAAAAATTCACTGCTCTGCATTGCAACTTTTATTAGAAACATAAGTCTACTGACACCACCATGTCAAAAATCATCCTCTTCCGTAACTATAATTTCACAAATTTTCAGTCCACATTCTACACTTGAAAACATCCAAATCTCTTTGCTTGTCCTTTCACTGTGGATCTTTTCCTATAGATGTCAAACTGATAATGACAAATTCTATGTTCTTTTTTTTCTTTCTCATAGAAAATGCTTTTAAAGACTTAATGTTGTCTGGATTTTTAGAGACAGTTTGAGGGACCTATACTTTTTGCTGCAGCAATTATTTTCTGTACAATATGAGAATTTTTTCTGTTTAATTTTCACATACATAGTTTGTTTTCACCCTTGCATATTGCTTACATAGGTGCTTCTCAAAACGCTTTCTGAGATATAAATATGCAGGCAAGGGTGAGGTTTCATTCACAGCCACTTGGTCAAGTTCCAACGTCAAACAGACATTAATCCAATGAGGGCTGTGCAACACATTGGGAGCTTCTTCAGCATTTACTGCTGTGCTTGACCCTATTGATGGATAAAATATAAAATATTGCTAGCCTCAAAATTCAATTCTATCAAGACATTTATTGTATCAGGCAACATGGCAATATTAAAATTAGTTCTACTTCTTGTAGAGATAGGATCTCACTATGTCACACAGGCTGGTCTCTGACTCTTTGTCTCAAGGGTTCCTCCCACCTCAACCTCCCAAAGGACTGAGATTACAGGCTTGAGCCACTGTGCCTGGCTAATGGACAGTGTTTCAGCTGAGACACACCTGTTACACTTTCCTTAAATTTATTTACTTATTTTGTTAGTTATGACATGCTATTGTAATCAATCTGAGTGAAGCCTTATATTAATCTAATTTTAAAATAATTATTACCATTGATATTTTGTTTATTCTATTATCATAATCACGTTCCACTATCCTTCATTCTTTTTTGCTAAGTTATATTCACTCAATTTCCCTTTTACATGTTTATGTATATATAAAAAATGTTCACAGATGTACTTGTGTATAACCTCACTTTTATAATTTTTATTTAAATTATGCTTTGAGATCAATACCTATTGAAAATTTTTACTACATTTTTCATTATCTTAGTGAAATTTATGCTTAGTGATATATTTCTGTATTCTTCCATTTTTCCGCTGCTACAAATAAATATGCAAGAACATCCTTTAAAATATATATTTTTGAACCTATATAAGAAAATTAATCTGAAATATATACCAAGGAATAGTACATTCATTGTTATATATATATCTAGATTGTTCTCAAAAATGGCTATCTACCTCTTTATTTATTCAATTTTTTATAACAAACATATTAATTCTTTGCAAGCTTGAATATTAATTTAATGTTTGTGATGTTAATATTCCACATTGTTTGGAGTTGCAGTTCATTAGTTTTCACTGCTGTATAGTATTTCATTAATAGAACACATCACAACTTAATTATTTGTTATAGTTATTGAAAAGGATTCTGTTGGTCTTTATGTTTGCAGTATTATAATAGTGGTTCTATGAAGGTATACAGATTTCAGATCAAATACATAACCACATGTGTAACTGCTAACTCATATCACATGCATATGAAGAAGAGAGTTCCTCTTGCTCCAAATCATTTCTGAAACTGTATCCCATTTTTTTCCATTTTATTCATTCTAGTTTAGTGAAGCTTTATTGTGATTTTATCTTGTATAATTTAATTGCATATTTAATTACGTTGAACACATTTTATACAATTTTTTATTTGGATATTTTCCTTTGAAGGTTGTAATCATTCATTGTCCATTGAGCTATTTTTATTTCTGTTGATTTGTAGGGATGGTTACATGTTCTGGATATATGTCCATCAAACATATATTCTCCCTCTCTATAACTCTATAGGCTACTCTTTTTACCGTCTTACTATTGTCTTTTGATGAACTGAACTTCCTACTTTAAATATGGAACACTTTGAAATGGACAAGGTATTTGTTGTTGGGCACTCTAGAGAAATAATTGTCGAAGTGTATGTTTATAACGTTAGACTCATAGGATGTTTGATAATAAAATGAGATTTGAAAATATTGGAAACTATTATTCTTTGGAAAATCAAAATATATATTAGCAGATTAAAGAAATGAAGTCCTATAGTATGTAATATTGAACTTTGTAAAATCACTCTTTCCTGCATATAATAAATTTGAGCTTATAAAAATGAACATTGTGGCTCATGCTTGTAATCCTGGCACTTTGAGAAGCCAAGGTCGGTGGAACACTTGAGGTCAGAAGTTCAGCCTGGTCAACATGGGGAAACCCAGTCTCTACTAAAAATGCAAAAATTAACCAGGTGTAGTGGCGCATGCCTGTAGTCTCAGTTACTTGAGAGGCTCAGGCAGGAGAATCCCTTGAACCCAGGAGGGGGAGGCTGCAGTGAGCCAAGATCCTGCCACTACACTCCAGTCTGAGCAACAGAGTAAGAAAAAAAAAAAAAAAAACCTAACCAGACAGACAAACAAGCAACCACAATGATCGATGATTATATATCATTAAATGATATTAGTTTTTCAGAATGGAGAGCCTAGAAAAAACTGGGGGAAAAAAAACTTCTAAGGTATTTTATAGCTCTAGAATTCTAGAATTCTAGATATAAATTATTACTTGTATACAAATACAAATATATTCAATATTAATCTGCATTTCATATAAAAAATTAATGCTGGTGTTATACTGGGCCAAGCATAGAAAGACAACACCAAGACAAAAGTATGCCAAATTGCAGGGTCTTTATTGCCGGCGGCCACGGAGGACTCGCGTCTCTCCAACCCATGGCCCTGAAAGGAGGGTGTCAAGAACTTTTATACCCATAAAAATCACCTTGGGAGTGAAGGTGAGGGGCGGGGGTGGGAGTGAGGGGCTTCAGACATTCGGAGTGCTAGTGGATTCTGTAAATCACCTTCAGGGAGGAGATGAGGGTGAGGGACGGGGATGGGGGTGAGGAGTTTCGGACATGTGAGAGCCAGGGAACTTTTTGACATTCTGATTGTTACTTAAGTGGTTCAAGATTAGCATTTGTTTACACATTGTCTGGGTAGGGTGGCAATTACAGTCCTTAATTACTTATTCATATTTGGGCTATAGAGAGTAGTTTCAACAGAAAGCCGAGGTATGGTTGAGGTATGCAGGTTTATGGGGCTTTTTACCATGTCACACTGGAATAGCACATAAAATTAATACCACCATATTTAACTATTAGATATGGAGCAAATAATACATGTTATTGTAACAAAAATTGTGTAATCTACTCCAAAAAAACTGTATTAGGGTAAATTTTCTTAAATTTTGATTTAAAAATTTGATATATTACATTTTGGTTTATATTAATTTGAAATTATTTTCATATTAATTTTGAGAAATTCCTTTTATTTTTATCAGAATTACTAGCTGGAAATTTTATTATGGTTGCATGTAATCTATGCGTCAGTGAGCTGATTCGATCTACTTTGCGCTAATTTTTTTACAAGTTGTTTTACTGGTTTTCCTTTCTTCTCTATTGGATCTTTAAATGGTTCCTTTTTTTTTTTTTTTTTTTTTTTGAGACGGAGTTTCGCTCTTGTTGCCTAGGCTGGAGTGCAATGGCGCGTTCTCGGCTCACCGCAACCTCCGCCTCCTGGGTTCAAGCAATTCTCCTGCCTCAGCCTCCCGAGTAGCTGGGACTACAGGCATGCACCACCACGCCCAGCTAATTTTTGTATTTTTAGTAGAGACGGGGTTTCACCATGTTGACCAGGATGGTCTCGATCTCTTGACCTCGTGATCCACTCGCCTCGGCCTCCCAAAGTGCTGGGATTACAGGCGTGAGCCACCGCGCCCGGCCAATGGTTCCTTAAAATGTCAACATTCTAATCTCCAGAACCTATGAATATGTTATTTGGTAAATGAGATTTTAGGTTACCAATCAGCTGACCTTAAAATAGGAAGATTATCCTGGATTATAGGGGTAGGCCTGATGTAATCATAAAGGTCCTTAAAGGAATGCAAAAGAAAACTCAGAGAAAGAGACGTGATAATGAAAACACGATCAGAGTGATGGTATGCTGTTGATTTTGAAGATGGAGGAAGGGGCTCAATGAAGCCAATACATTTTTGGTAATTTGTGACAGAAGAAATAGGAAACAAATGCTGTGTGTAAAGCTAGAGATAAGAGTATTAGAGGACAATATTTCAAACTCAGAGGTATCAGTAAGACAACATTTAAACTTTTAAATTCTATGAAGCCAGTAATTTACTTTTTGGTCTTCACTAGAATACCAAAGGTTGTTAGAATGCCTTCATATTTAAAATAAGCATATTTGCATAAATAACTTTATCCATAAATAGATTCATACTGAAGTTGATCAAATAATTACTCTCATGTAATTTAATCTATTAAACAGGAGACTCAAATATTTTCTATTAAAACACGTATTTTTTAATTACAAATGATTATTTTTGTTTTTTGATTGTAATTAATAAAATGAAGAGAAAAAGAATTTGGTTTATTTCTTTTTTGCCACTGCTGTCTAATTTTCAATGTTTTCTAACTGTTTTATTGACATTCTACTTTCACTTGTGTGAAAAATACATTTGGAATATCTAGAATTTTGAGAAGAATATGGAATCTGATTTTTTTAATTTTTAACATATTTTTTAATTATATTACTGTATCTCAATGAATTATGTTTAAGTAATTATTAAGTAAAATGGGAATTCAATACTTTCTTGTCCCCTTGTGGAAAACGAAAAACAAAGTAAAATTTAGTGCCCGGTAACAAATTAGACTATACCTCAAAGTCAGTAACAGAAATTAAAGTAAAGCATTTCATCCTAGAGTGTGTAACTTAGAACCATAAATCATTCTCTTGACATAAAAAATTTGGAAAAAGAAGACCAAAAAACGCAATGATGTTGGACAATACTAATGGTGAGCCACTGTGAGCTCAGGATTCCTATGCCCTCACCATATAACACCTAATACTGTCTAAAGCTGAAGTAGAAATTGTTCTGATTTGTGAGACTATATTTAATACAATTCGCTTTTAACTTATATTTTGCTTCCTGCTACCTGGCAAAAAGTTCGGGAGAGGCTGGGCTTGGTGGCTCACGCCTGTAGTCCCAGTACTTTGGGAGGCCAAGGCAGGCAAATCATGAGGTCAGGAGATCGAGACCATCCTGGCTAACATGGTGAAACGCCATCTCTAAAAATATAAAAAATTAGCCAGGCATGGCCAGCTACGCGGGAGGCTGAGGCAGGAGAATCGCTTGAACCCTGGAGGCTGACGTTGCAGTGAGCCAAGATTGCGTCACTGCACTCCAGCCTGAGCAACAGAACAAGACTCCGTATAAGAAAAAAAAAATTAGAAGCAATATTGTGACTGCATTTTCTGCATTTTAGTATAAATTAACAGGAAAATATTTAGTATAATGATAAGTCACTTTTATTTGTGGTTGAAAACCGTGAAATGTGAAGCAAGTTGACCTGGTCTTTTTAAAAAATTATTATTAGAATGGTAAGAATAATTTATTTTCCCTTTAAGATAGAAAAAATGAGGAAAGCTTTTCATATGCTTGCACGAATATTCATTTTGGAAAAATTGTATGGAACTGAGAAAGTCATTTTTTCAAGATTGTCAATAATAAAACAAAAAAGCTAAACTTCAGGGAAATATTAGTACAAAGTTGTCATTAATTCACAAAATGAGTTATAATAATATTATATTGACTTATTCCTATGGAATCAAATATTGACTCATAAACATAACAGGATCACACTAATGTTTTCTTTCTTCCACAAATAAAAATATAATTCAATGAAATAAGTACAAGTAGACATTTTATCAAATTAAGTGTAAACAAAACTTTTTATTTTCAGTACTCTGGGACTCTGGGACTCAGTTTATAAGAGACCAACTATAATGGAAAATCAGTTTATAAAATATTTTTCTTTCATCAGAAAGAATAGAAAGCTATATAAAAAGCACTAAATCCACCATAATGTAATAACGTATTAAGTTGAATGAAATGCAGTCACATTATCAATGCAAAGCAACATTTTTCACTCAGTACATACTCTTATGAGAAGCAAAAAGTAAATATAACGACACATTTACACATCTAAGCAAATATTAACAAATTATCTGGATACTATCATTTCCCAATTCCATTCCCTAGTCCCCACCTACTCAAGCAAATGCTGAAAACTCTAACCCATTTCCATTTGAGTGTTGAACTAATAAAGGGTAAAGAACCAATGAGAATCCTTGCCACAACAAATATGGATTATAAGAAAGTGCACAATGCAATGCTTACCTGGAATTTGATAGATGCTTAATGAAGTGCATATAGAACAAATATGTCCATAAATATTTCTAATGTGTTGTTAGAATAATTTTGTTTTAGATAAAATTCTGAGCATATAAATGTAAAACAACTTTTAAAGGGCTTTCATGTGAATATAAACTTCGTATTTGACAACAACAGGAAGAAATAAAATACAGACTTGAAAATGGTTGCTCTTTATCAATGCTAAACTCTTCCTGTATAATCAGTCAGTGGTTTCAAGGCTTCCAAACAGATATAATTCTCAGCTCATAAATCAATGTGGGAGTTCCATTAAACATTTTCAGGGTTCAGGAAAACAGTAAGAAAAATTAAATAACAGAGGAAAATGACCATGTGAATACAGAACAATTAATGACTATGCCATTAATTTGAGCTAGTATTTGATCCTTCTTTAATTTCATTAAAGGTGATAGAATATCTAGTTAAGTAGATAGTTTCCATTTCACTTATATATCATGGATCATTTCTATTGTTTGTAACGTGCCTCAATTATTTTTAAAAAGTATTTTAATGTAAACTCCATCACCATGTTAATTTAATGTGGTTAGCTTTAAAAATATATATTTTTGGAGATAATTTTATATTGATTTAAATAATGATCTACACTTATTTTGTTGCTGAGTTATAACAAGGTAGATTCAAAGTCTTGATATTTAATTATTCTATTTATCAATTACCTTAATGATAAGCTTTTAAAAACTTTGTCATAAATATATTTGCAGAAAAAAATCTCATCCTTTAAAGTATAAGGAAATGGGCTAGTTTTTGATCTTTGTTGTCTGTGTATAAGTGAGGATTTAGTCCCAGTGGAACCCCATATTCCCAAGCTTCGGGATATGAAGATTCTATGATCTATACATGTAATACCCTCCCCAAAACATTAAAATTGTCAATTAAAAGAAATCTGAATACAAGTGTATTCAGCACATTTACTAATTTACTTTTGTTTATTCCAAAACGGGCCCAGTTTTATTAGATCTCTAGCTCTCATCTGAGATATTTACTGTCTAAATATGCAATTAAAAAAATTAAACCTCAAGCACACTTTTCAAAAGCTACATTTATTAGAAGACTACAAGTGAATTAAAATCTTTCCTTGATTTAAAAAAAGAATTAGAATTCTATATTTGTTTCTTTATCCCTAAACATATTCCTGTATCCATAAATCAACATTTCCCAAAGAATATTTGCTATAAACTAATACCACCAACTCTGAAAAACTATGGAATGGCTGTTAAGTACTGAGTTACATCAAGTTAACTGAAATTTTTAAAGTTTTTAATGTGTTTATGAGATTTTTGAATGTCTAATAGTGCACCGTATTTGCGAATTGCATTTGACCAGGGAAATGTTCATCTCTTTCTTCCCATATCCCCTCGTCTAGTATCTCATTGAGAGAGTATTCTGGGAAACTAATCACAGAAATGCTGCCCTAGAAAAATAACTTTCTTTCAATAAATGAAGTTTATGTTTTGTTTTGTCTAATGATTCACTTAGATTCCATAAGAAACCCTCCAATAACACACACACAGACACATTTGCACTCCCTTACCCTTTCCCAGTGTTCATTATTCTGTCCCTTTTTCAGACTTTATATCTGGGTGCTGTGAATTTTACTCTTTTTTGCCAGTAAGCAAAAAATCTCCTCATTTAAACTACATCTCCTTGATCTGGCAATGCACCGCAGTTAGTTTCTTTTACAAATATTAGTACATCTTTTTAAAAAACAGCATTGTAACGCTTCTTCTAGGTAGTGAAGTCATTAGTTGTATATAATATTTGATATTAACATTGAAAAGGCATGTGGACTCTGGAAAGAAGAAAGCTAACTTAAGATCCTGACTCCATCTCTCTTTGTAACCTTGAACAAATATAAAATATTTAACTTATAAAAAGCTCATTTTCTCATTTTAATAACTATCTCATGAGGATTAAGAACATATAAACTCTCTTTGTATAACACAATACAGACCACAGATTAAGCATTTGGTGAATAACAGTTATTAGCATTGTAGCTATCCATATTACTATTTTTTTTTTTTTTTTTTTTTTTTAGCTATTCAGTACTATGCTGAATACCCAAAATTCAGCATAGTACTGGAAGTCCTTAGCCAGGACAATAACTCAAGAGAAAGAAATAAAAGGTATCCAAATAAGAAGAGTTGAAGTCAAACTATATGTTTGCAGAAGATATGATTATATACCTAGAAAATCCAACAATTTCTGCCCCAAAATGCCTAGATATGTTAAACAACTTCCCCAGTTTCAGGATACACAATCAATGTACACAAAGAAAGAAAGTGTGGCACATATACACCATGGAACACTATGCAGCCATAAAAAAGGATGAGTTCATGTCCTTTGCAGGGACATGGATAAAGCTGGAAACCATCATTCTCAGCAAACTGACACAAGAACAGAAAACCAAGCACCACATGTTCTCACTCATAAGTGGGTGTTGAACAATGAGAACACATGGACACAGGGAGGGGAACATCACACACAGGGACCTGTTGAGGGGTGAGGGAGCTAGAGGAGGGATAGCAGGGAGTGGGGGAATTGGGGAGTGATAACGTTCAGAGAAATACCTAATGTAGATGACGGGGATAGATGCAGCAAACCACTATGGCATGTGTATACCTTTGTAACAATCCTGCACAATCTGCACATGTACCCCAGAACTTAAAGTATATAAAAAAAAAACATTATTAGCATTTCTATAAATAGAAAAGTCCAAGCAGAGAGCCAAATCAAGAACAAAATTCTATTCACAATATCCACAAAAAGAAAAAATTAGAAATGACACAAACAAATCAAAAAGTATTTGATGCTCATGGATAGGAAGAATCAATACTTTTTAAATGGCCATACTGCCCAAAGCAATTTACAGATTCAATGGTATTTCTATCAGACTACCATTAATATTCTTCACAGACTGGGAAAAAAAAAAAACTTTTAAAATTTATGTGGAACCTGAAAAAGAGCCCAGATAGCAAACGCAATTCTAAGCAAAAAGAACCAAGCCGAGAGATCACATTACCTGACTTAAAACTATACTACAATGCTACAGTAACCAACGCAGCATGACACTGTCAAAAAAGACACATAGACCAATGGCACAGAATAGAGAGCCCATAAATAAAGCCACACACTGAAAATAATCTGATCTTTGATGAAGTTGCCAAAAACACACAATGTGGAAAAGACTCTCTATTTAGTAACTGGTGCAGGGATAACTGGTTAGCCATATGCAGAAGATTTAAACTAGACCCTTTCCTTAAAACATATACATATACATAACATTATATTACTAAAAAGTCAAAAAATAACATGTTGATGAGGTTGTGGAGAAAAGGGAATGCTTATACACTGCTGGAGGGTATGTACATTAGTGTGGTCATTGTGAAAAGCAGTTTGGTGACTTCTCAAAGAACTTAAAATAGTAGTACGTATCAACCCAGCAATACCATTATTGGGTATATATCCAAAGGGTTATAAATTGTTCTAAGGTAAAGATACATGCCCTTGAGCCGGGGGCAGTGGCTCAAGCCTGTAATCCCAACACTTTGGGAGGCCGAGGTGGGTGGCTCACGAAGTCAGGAGATCAAGACCATCCTGGCTAACATGGTGAAACCCCATCTCCACTAAAAATACAAAAAATTAACCAGGCATGGTGGCGCACCCCTGTAGTAACAGCTACTCGGGAGGCTGAGGCAGGAGAATTGCTTGAAGCCGGAGGTGGAAGTTGCAGTGAGATGAGATCAGGCCTCTGCACTCTGGCCTGGGCCACAGAGCAAAACTCAGTCTCAAAAAAAAAAAAAAAAAAAAAAAAAAAAAAACCCACATGTTGTCTTTCTTCATTTCATAGAATTATTGAACTGATTTCTATAAATAATATTTGATAGATCCTTGACTGTTAGAGTACTCTATATAAATTCAGAAAAAAGACTGTCACAAGGTAACATCACCTTAATATGGAATCGTGTTATTCAAGACAGATATTGTTTAAGTAGCAATGTTTCAGAAATAAAACTGCACTGGCAAAAGAGGTAAAGCTCCCTTTTGAGGCAGTCTAGACAAACAGTCTGGTGTACATTTCTATAAATTTAAATTGACAAATTGACATGTAGAATAAAAATGGAACTAGCCTACGCTATTGGCCCCCTGTTTAAATCGTAACTCTAGAGAAAAGATGAAAAAGGAGAAGAAAAGCAGCATTCTGAAAAATTAACACCAAACGCTGAGGAAGCCCTTGAGGCAATAAGTCAGAAGTGATAAGGGAGAATGTAAAGTCTAAATCAGGAGGCTCTGCGTAAGAGGCTATGCTGGGTGCAGCTATCGAGTATTTCTTTCATTCCTCCCACAGTAAGTTAGGCATATTATTGTTTGACCCTGCCGCTGTGTAACAAGAAAACAGTTACCGCAGCTGAGGCCACACAGGTTTTGTTGGGGTACCATCAAGACAGCACCAAAATTTGGTTCAGGTAGACCTGCTAAACATGAAAGGTCCTACTTTCTTTTTCTCTCCATCCTTCTACTCCCAAAGGTGTGAATTAAAATCAAAAGAGAGTATAACCTTGAACTGCTATACTTTATTTTTTGGGCGGGGGGGCGGGCAGGATCTCACTCTGTCGCCCAGGCTGGAGTGCAGTGTTATGACTGTGGCTCACTGCAACCTCTGCCTCCCAGGTTCAAGAGATTCTTCTGCCTCAACCTCCCTAGTAGCTGGGACTATAGGCACCCACTACTGCATCTGGCTAATTTTTGTATTTTTAATAGAGACAGGGTTTCACCATGTTGGCCAGGCTGGTCTTGAACTCCTGACCTCAGGTGATCACCCACCTCAGTCTCCCAAAATGCTGGGATTACAAAACTGAACCACCGTGCCCAGCCATGAACTCGTATACTTTTCGAAGTTTAAGAAGGTATTCTGAGGGATGGAGTTGCAGAGTAATCTGAGGGATGGAGGAATAAGATGGGGTGGTAGCAATGTGAGTACTGCAGTATCTGGAGTACTCTTTCCTCAGGCAAAACCCTCAACTTTTCTCAAAGATATGGTACAAATCAAAGTCTGGGTTTCAGTATCTTCTCCTGATAAGCATACCCAGCTTCACCTTCAGGAATACTTGGAAGTGAGAATAGCTTCTGGACAAAAAATATTACACATTTGTTTTATATCACTGCTATGGAAATATGACAACAAACAGAAATATGGAGGTTACAAAAAAGTAAATAGAAGTTCAAGAATTTAAAATAAGAATAAGTAGTGTGCTTGAAAGAAGAGAAGAATATTAGTAATTAGAAATAATATTAGTAATATGAAGTTAGAGCAATAATTAGTATGAAAAATATTACAATTAACATTTTGAAATAGATGGGGTTACTTCTGGTTTCAGTTCCAAAATGTAAAGCTTGGAAGTCTTTACTTACGTACTTATAAGAATAGCTAGAAAAAGTGACAATCAATGACTTATCCTGTATTCAAAAGCAACATCATAGAGAAACCTGCAACACTGATATTTGGAGAAGCAAATGAATCCAGAGGCATAGTCAAGACCTGCTTACCTGGAGCAGAAACTGCTAGAGCCAGAAACTAATATAAATACTTAAATGTTAACTTTGATCAATGCAATAGACTGATGACTAATGTGAGAGTAAAAAACTTCTGAGCTGCAATCTTGGGGGAAGCACATACTTTTCTGAACTGTTCTCAGAAAGGCCTCTAGGTTCTCATAGTTAAGACGTCGAAGATCTCTTTGTGGCTCTGGCAGAGAAAGGGAGAGGGTTATCACTGTGAAATGAGCCTAGATCTTTCTCCATAACAAAAGCCTACTTTTCTAGAGGAAAATAATTAGCAAGAGACTTATCCTGAGAAAATGAAATTTTTCTGGCTTCAGTACCCTTCAGCCTTCCTATCCAACATCAGGGAAAATCACAGTCAATAAGAGTGAAGATTTCAATTAAATTGATTAGACTGCTATACCAGGGAAGAAAATAGGAGACTCTGGGAGGGAAAAAAAATTTACACCATTTGAGGAGTATTTGTAAAGCTCACAGCCCAAGGTACAGGTTTACTAAAAGACTGTGTTTAGGCCGGGCGCGGTGGCTCACGCCTGTAATCCCAGCACTTTGGGAGGCCGAGGCGGGCGGATCACGAGGTCCAGAGATCGAGACCATCCTAGTCAACATGGTGAAACCTCGTCTCTACTAAAAATACAAAAAAATTAGCTGGGCATGGTTGCGTGCGCCTGTAGTACCGGCTACTTGGGGGGCTGAGGCAGGAGAATTGCTTGAACCCGGGCGGCGGAGGTTGCAGTGAGCCGAGGTGACACCACTGCACTCCAGCCTGGTGCCTGGTGACGGAGTGAGACTCTGTCTCAAAAAAAAAAAAAAAAAAAAAAAGACTGTGTTTAATCAGAAGATTATAGAATGTTCCTTCTCTCCCAGGTAACACTACACCAAGAGTAATCCAATATAATAATAGATTAAGGCTTCAAGAAATTCAAGACCTAGAATATTTTTTAATGTACCTTGGTCTACAGCAAAGTAAAGCAAAAAAGGCTCTGAGGAGTAATCTGGCTACATTTTAAGAAAATATTTAAATATGATTTCTCTGCTAAAATTAACCCATCCTAAAGTTATTTGCAAGTGGAAGAGGTGATTTATGGTCAGTTTAAATCATTTCTCCACTAAAGGAAATTACCATAGGCATCCAGAATCTCTCTTTATTTTCTCTTGTAGTTATTTTTATTGTCTGTGTAGACTTTTAAAACAGGCTTCTAGGTGTGACTAATAGGCCATACTGAAATACTTTGTATCACATTACACTTTCAGATGTTCTCTTACACCTTGCCTTAAATTTAACTATACTCATTTTCTCTTGGACAAGCTTTCCCAAGGTGGCTGTTCAATTCCAGTTGAAGCTAATGAGTCTAATTCAGCTGCCTCTACTCAGATGAAATTGCCTTGCAATTCAGTGTCAGCATCTTTTTTAAAGAATCTCTTTGAATGTTCTGTTAAGATAGTTTACAAACAATGGAATTTCATTTCCAGATGTAGAGCATCTAGCTTTTATTTGGTAATCAAGAGAAAGGAATGCATTAAAGAAAACCAACCATATTTTTATTTTGATTTAAGAAAAGAAGCCTAAAGTGTAAAAGGACTTTTCATTAAAGTACATTAGAAACAACGATTTTTTATTCAAGTTTTAGGATGTTCTAAATTCTTTTAACCGTCATATTGCAAACTTTTTATTAGATAACAATTATTTCACTGAAATATTAAAATAGTATTTCAATACATATTGCAGTACTGTTTTACTCCTGGTGATATGAGTATTTTTTCAAATGTAATTGTGTATAAAATAATATAATGTATGTTATATATACATGAGTGCTGTTTATTCCTATAAAACATTTATTTTGAATTTCCACATCTATTATTTATTTGCTAAAAACACAATGTGAATTTTTAAATCACACTCAAAGTATGCAAATAAAATGAAATAGCAGGCAAAAAGCCCCCGGCATTCACCGTAAATATATATAAACCAATATAAACAAGCCAACTATCTTTGTGACAAAATTTTCTACACTGTTTCATGGTATATTGCTTTAAAATGCCACATACTATTAAATATTGAAGTTTTCATGAGGATATGGATTAAGCATAGGAAAGCTCTTCTATCATATCTTTAAATGAGTAAAATTATTTATTGCCTGTGTTTACTGACAAAATAAAACTTGCTCAAGAAGTAAAGCCCAAGAAGGACTTGTAATTTAGGAGACTATAACTTTGCTACTTCATTTGTTTTCACAAGGTAGTCACATGTTTGATTTTACTCTCCTGACATTATGTCTAGCATTTCCTGTTCATTGAAATAATATGCTGAGCATCTTTTGCACAATAGCTGATAAAACCCTCATAACCTCCCTCTGAGAAGATAGTACGGTTACAACATTTTACCCATGAAGAAACTGAGGCTCAAAAAAGATAAGACATTTGCTAAATACCTAGGATTTGAAATCAATCAGGCCTAGGTTTAATTGGTCTTCCTATTTTACAGCCATTAAAGCTTTAATTGAATCAAGTAACAAACACAATTTAAGGTGGCTTATAAAAACCCTGGCTCTGCCTTCAGGACTCACAATCTAAGATATATGCAAAAAATTATAAGGTGGTTCCTGACTCTGCCTCAGTTTTAGGAATAGTCTTGGAGAGGGGCCTGTAGCAAGCCACAGTTTCTGTAACTTGTCTAATAAAGGTGACTGATCCTCAGATCCACTAATAGTTAAATTACAGAAGAGCCATTGTTCCTCTGTTATGTAAAAAAGTCAAAATTACAGACTTTTTAAAAATAAAGAGTTGTAATTTTTTTTGAACTGTTGAAAAATTATAATTTTAGAAAGTCTTTCAAATGAATTTTTAAAAAATCGGTCGGTTAGACTTGGTTTATAGGCTCCCAGTTTGCAACCTATATGCAAATATGGACTCATCCATTCCCTCTGCTCTGAGATTTTTTCAGTCATCTGGTTTCACTGAAAAACAGAGATGCAGGACAGATGAGTCCCAAAATTGGGGCTTAGCCTAGGAGAGTTCTTGGCTTCACTCAAGAAAGAACTCAAGGATGAGCCAGTAGTGTTACACAGAAATGTTTTTACTGAATAGTACTGCTCCTTGCAAAGCAATGCAAATTGAGGGGCAAGTTATGTAGAACTTTCTAAGAAAGGAGTGGCAATTGTAAACTGCCATGGCACTGGTCAGAGTGTCTTATACCAATGAGCAATGAGGAAAACCAGAGATCACTTTTATGGCCATCTGCTGGTTCTTGCCAGTTTCTTCACTTTGTTCTGTCTGGACCAGATTCTGTTTTGGTCAGCAGGGTTGTGACCAGAAAACAAGTCCTTTAAGTCTCCTAACCTCAGCAGTACTATCTTTACCATCTCCTAGGATTAAAAACAATAAGTGGAATTATTTTTTGATCTTTACTAGCCAATGATTTGTCAGGCCCTGTTATCCTCATTTGCATTTTCACTGAGTCTGCTCTGGTCACATCTTCATCACCATCCTACCTCAGTTTTTCTTATGCTAGTCCAGTCTTGCTCGGAATTTTCCTTAAACTTTTTTTTCATGTAAAACTTCTGCTTAGAAACTTGTGATATGTTTCTACCACCTAACATAAGTAAATCAAAGGTAAATTCCTTTAATTCCGTGTAAATTCCATGACCTGACCCAATCTATATTTGATCTTTCTGATTCTCAGTGCTCTCAGTTAACCTCTATATTAGTCAGGGTTGTCAAGAGAAACAGAATAAATGAGATATAGATATAAGTACAGATATATAGACAGACCAATATATGTTTATTATAATGAATTTGCTTATATGATTATAGAGCCTGAGAAATTTTAAGACCTGCACTAGGCAATTTGGAGACCAAGGAAAACCAATGGTATAGTTCCAGCATGAGTCCAAACGTCTGAGAATGAAGAGAGCTGGTGGCATCTGTTCCAGTTCAAAAGTCAGCAATCTTGGAAACCAAGAAAAGCTGATTTTTTTTTTTAGTTCAATTTGGAAGGCAGGAAAAGACCAACGTTCTATCTCGTGGCAGTTAGGTCAAAGGAGCTCCTTCTTACTCAGTTTTTTGTTTGACAAAAGCTTTTAATTTATTGGATGTGGTACACTCACATTGGGGAGGGCAATCTATTTTACTCAGTCTACAGATTCAAATGTTAATTTCAGCTAGAAACACCACATAAAGACACACCTAGAATAATATTTGACCAAAAGTCTGGGCACTCATGGTCCCATCGAGTTGATACATAAAATTAAGCATCATGTATTTCTTCTGTAGAAGTTTTAATATATTATGAAGTTTACTTATGTAACGTATGTTTGGATTATCCAATTTGTCAGAACATGAGTTCCACAAAAATAGGACTTTTGGTCTGCTTTGGTCATTCATTTATATTTAACATCTAGAAAAGTTCTCCACACAAAGTATACTGCTCAACAAATTGTTGCTGGATAAATATTGTTATATTGTTACTTTGTATTAACATTAGGACTTCTATCTGTGAAGCCACACCTTCATAAATGTTGGTTTTGGACACATGTATTGCTCTTAAGTGACTGGGAAGTATGATTATGATGAAAACAGAAGAAAGAAGACTTATTGTTTTAGAGTAGTCTAGAAGGGCTTCATAGAGATGAGACAAATTGTGCCCTGAAGGATTAGTTGGAATTGTGGTGAGTTCAGAAGATGAAATGCATTCCAATATGACTTAAAAAAAATTGGAAACGGGAAAAGGTGCAAACATTAAAAAAGAGGAAGAAAGTTGACCAAATTGGAACCACTTAGAATTTTTACAGAAGGTTTGGCATGGAAGGAACGCAGTAGCAGTTTTGTCTTGGTGATGTTCAAGGAGAAAATGTCTGAAGTCAAGGTTTTAGACTTGGAGCCATATTTTAAAGTCATAAATGCTGTGTCCAAGGTTTTCACATCATCTCGTGATGAAAGGGAAGTCATCAAAATAACTCAAAGAAGATAACAGCGTGACATATGTAAAATGTAAGAAAATGAATATCACCATGGTTGATGGCTTGCAATCATAAAGAGATTATGCAAAGAAAATAAATAGATGACTGATATTTTATTCACTGTAATTTTAGTTGTTCCACTAAAAAGAAGCAAAACTAATTACTTTTCAAATAAAAGGGCATTTGTTACCAAAGATATATATTTATCTTTGAAGAGATCAACATACTGGTGACTAATAAAGTCTGGGGTCTCAGGAAGCACCACCTCCCATATCTCTTCATGCCAGTCTTGGTTAGCTGTTCAGGGCTCAGAATAGGATCTCTAGACTGAAACTGAGAATAGGCACTAAGAAGCTCTTTGTTACATGACATACAGATTTGCTTAGATCATTATTGAAGATCCCTGCAAATAAAGTATATGTCAAAAAGTAGAAGTAATCCATCCTTCTAGTGGATGGATCAGGCCTGTGAAATCAGTTTTTCTTCTAGAAAATAAATAATGAGCAATGAATTAGTACTGGCTGTACTCTAAGCTGCAGTTTCCATTGCAAATAGTATTACTTTGCTATTAAAATTAAGGCCATTTCTTTGGTTGTAAGGACAACTATTCCAACAGCCCATTGCTCTGAAAAGTACTGGGTGAACATCCATTTATAATAGTTTAAAATACCAGTGTTAAGCTTGTGTGATTAGGTGTGTGTTATGTGTGCATGTGCTACACATACTATTTCAACAAAAAAAGGATTAGAACTAAAAGCAGGGTGAAATCAGAGAAAATGGGAAGGAAGAGAAAACTCAAAAGATGTACTAGGGAAACAAACTTCAAGCATGATTTTGTCCAAACAAGTTGATTGACAACTCTTTCCATTCTTTTATCCAAATACAAAATCAGAAGATGTCTCTAAAAAGAGAGGCTAGAATTCTATGATTGTGAAAATTTAAGACTGGAAAGCTTGGCAAATAAGTCTGCTGCCATAAGTATAATTAAAAATACAAAGCCACTCACTTTTATGTATTTGTCTTAGAAGCCAAGTAAAAATTGGAATTCCAATATACTTTATATGATAAAAAATGATAATTTTCTTTCTGAAAAATAATTTTAGTGTATCTTCAATTTGTCAATGTCTTACTTGGGCCACAGTAAAGGGACCATAATTATAAGTCATATATTAAAAGAAACACAAGGTTTAGCATAATGAAAAATGAAATATAATTTTGTAAATTAAACAATTTTTGTTTCATGATGCTTTCACTTTGTCTATATTGTAGAAACCATGATTGTATTAGATTTTTGGATTCACAGTCACGAAATCTAACTGAAATATATTTCTCATATCTAAATGCAAAACGTATACCTAAGATAACTAATTTGAAACTTGATCTCAATTTTCAAAATGATTTATTGAAAATATACTCTGTTCTTTGATTAAATAATAGTAGTCAGTATTAGCTGCTCTTATTTCTAAAAGCTAAGTCATTTATAGCAATTAAAAAAAAACTTTTTCTTTTATCTTTTTTTTAGAGACAAAGACTTGCTCTATCACCCAGGCTGGAGTGCAGTGGCTTGATCATAGCTCACTGCAGTCTGACCTTCTGGGCTCAAGTGATTCTCCCACCTCAGCCTCCTGGTAGTTAGGACTACAGGCATGCACCACCATGCTCAGCTAATTAAGAAAAGAAAAGAAAAAAACTTTTTGTTTAGAGATGGGTCTCAATATATTGCCCAGGCTAGTCTTGTAGGAATCCAGCCCCCACACACCACCTGTGGGTACCCCGAGTTCAGTGGCAACAAAGGAATGAGAAAAAGACAGATTAAGAATGTATGAAGTGGGACCAGGGGGCCAGTGCCTAAACAAAGGCTGCAAAGGCCCTGAGCTCTGATCTTCCATAGTATTTGTTGGTTACAATCACTTTGATCTATAGGGTAGGTGGTGGAGTGATGGTGGGGAGAGGGTGACATGATGGTGGGGTGAATCAGTGAGCCGGAACTAGTGTGTCATTCTAAAAATTGATTACAGTGGCAGTTTCAGGAGTTTCACAAAACAAGAACATGTGGTTCTATTATCTATGTGCAGCTGGCAGAACGCAGGCCTCACAAAGACCCTATAAGTCTGGTTATGTCTTAGTGATATGAAGGGGTTTTATGTTTGTGAGCACAATGTTTATGGTAACAAAACCTAGGTCAAAACAGTACATAAACAATACATGTGTCTCAATAAAACTTTCTTTACAAAAACAGATAGTGGCTCAGATTGGGCTTATGGGTCATATTGTCAGCTCCTATTCCAAATGACCTTCCTGTTGCAAGTCTTCCTATTTACATACATTTAGTCTTACAGTTAAAAAAATATGAACAAGTTGCTTGAGGCACTGCATTGAACTTACTGGGATGCCCTTGGGGTATTTTAAATGTTCAAGGGAAACATGTTGACATTTGTTGATAGCTATTACTGTTTTGTGGCTTGGACGTAACTACTTAATAGATCAAATAGTTAATATTTTTTGGCCTAAGAGGGGATATTAAAAAATTACTGAAACATGAAGGGAGTCTCGAACTGAGTTTGGGAATCTCTGCTCTAAATCTATCTCATGTTTTCCTGCTGGATGCATTTTACTAGAATACCTTTCAGTATGTTTCTTTGCTGTTCCAAATCCCTCAATAATTTCCTACTGATTACAGAAAAATGAGAAAATAAAAACAAAAATTGCTTAGTTTATTTATGTCTTATTATAAAGCCACAATTCAAGGAATAACTTTAAAAAATCAGTTAATCTAGGAAGTCCTAAAATAAGCCTTTTAATTTTTTTAGATACACATTCAGGAAAGAGGGAACACAAAATTAAAGAAGGAAACGAACAAAGAATAGTTGAAGGGACAGCACATAAATTAATCTGATTTATTAGAAAGCTTAAGAGGAAATTTGACAGAGGGATGAGAGAAGAAAGTGAAGCACATGCAAAGAAAAACACCTGTTAAGACACAGCAAGATATGTGTAGGGAAGCCTTGTTATGTTATTACACTAAAGTGTCAGTCACTGACAAATGATGCTGAATTAGCAGGCATGAGCCATAGCATGAAGGGCATTTTGTGCCATACAATAGTCTTATTGTATGGCAATAAAAATAGACTTAGAATATTGTTGTACAAGTATTGAAGATCAACTAAAGGGCTTTGAGAAGGCCAAGTTTTGGTTCTGGATTAATAATCAGTGCATCAATGTGGAATAAGAATTGACCAGACTGGAGATGGATTCAAGAAGATAAATGCAAAATCAAAATCAAAACTAGTGAAGCCTTTATTCAACTGTCAAGGCAATATTCCAAATACTTTACATGTATTCATATTAACTACTCAGAGTAAACCTGTGAGATAGGTATTATGATTATTCTTTCTCTTTTATAGTCTAGGAAACTAGGAAACAGAGACATGAAGACTACAGAGTAAGTAAATGGCATAGCTGGGAATCAATCCCAGTTATCAAGCCACAGAACTCATGTTCCTAAGAACTGTATTAATCACCTATCAATTATCTAAACAAGAGATGAAGTAGGACTCACTTATGGCAGCAGCAATGATATAGAGAGACTGAAAAGCCAGAGACAGTAAACTCATGAGACTTAGGAATTAATCCCAAGTGAAGGAGAAGACTTGTGTGATATTGCTCAGATTTTAGGCTGTGATGATTGTATCAATAGTGAGGATATAAGAGGAGGAAGACTGGTTTGAGAAAAAATTAGTTCAAGACCAAATATGTTGAATTAATATGTGGAAATATCCAGCCATACGTATTCAGTAAAAAGTTTTATATATAGTACAAGAGTTCTGTCAAAGTCTAGTTGGATAATAACATGTTTTTCTGAATTGCCAGAGATGGTCTATTAGTCCATTCTCACATTGCTGTAAAGAAATACCTGAGACTGAGTAGTTTACAAAGGAAATAGGTTTAATTGATTCACAGTTCTGCAGGCTGTACCGGAAGCATGATTGCTGCTATCTGCTTAGCTTCAGGGGAATCCTCAATTAATGTACAATTATGGCAGAGGACAAGGGGGAGCACACATATCACATGGCCAAAGTATGAGCAAAAGAGTGTGGGTGAGGTACCACACACTTTTCAACAGCATCTCATGAGAACTCACTCACCATCATGACAACAGTACCAAGGAGGATGTTGTTACACCATTCCTGAGAAATCACCCTCATGATCCAATCACCTCTCACCAGGTTCCACCCCCAACAATGGGAATTACATATGAACATGGGATTTGGGTGGAGACACAGTTACAAACCATATCCAATGGTAATATAAGCTACATAATTTCTTGTAATCATGCAGATAGGGTGGATAACGTGAGCAAGCCAAGTAGAGAACCCAGTGCACATTAGCATTTAGGGGGCGGCTGAAGAAAGAAGAGCCTAGACAAGAAGTATTAGACAGTACTACTACAATCACTGCATTGCCTCCTCCATTTTCACACCCTTTTCTAGCAAGATCGAAAATGCCTGGAATACTCATACTCCTTTATCAATAGTTTCTTTCTGAGAAAACAAAATGCTATGTAGGTTGCATCTGGTTTTACATTATAGCCACAATCATTAAAATTCTGTAAATATGTTGACAGTTTTTGCTGTTGTGTTATTGGATGAAGAATTTGCTAGAGAAGGAGAAGCAATGGATCTTGGCTCAATTCTCAGAACTATAAGTGGGTCATCAAAGCTACTCTCTGAATCATAACCTGAATGTGGAAGAGTAGAGCACCACTTCTTCCTAAGGCTTGTAAGGTTTAGAATGTGTTTTATCTTTATTGTCTGGTCTCTCCTTAAAATAACTCCCCATTAACTAAAATAATCTCATCATGTGTGTTTTTTGAAAACTTAAACTGACTAATCCACATAATCATGATGATACCTAACATAAGTATGTTCTTTTACAAGTTTGCTTGCCAAAATAATAATGTAAACCAGCTAGACATGATCAGGAATTATTATAAGAATACTGAAAATCTTAACAAATTGAATGTGGCTAGGCATCAGGAGCAAGTAGAGGCTTGCCTTCAGAAACCTTCTGTTTCACCACTCTTGTCTGTGTTTTTGATTCCCTTTTCTCTCTTATTCAGAAAACTACCTTTATTTCTGACTTCTTAGAAGAAATAAATGACATTAAACATGGCCTCAAAAAGCCATTGAGCTGAAAACGTTCAGGCACTAGAGACAGAGGGCTGTAATTACTTATCATCACAAATGCAAAAGTTTCAGGAGAGAGAATCATTTGTTTATTTACAGTAACTTATCCATCTCCAGTAATCAGTGGCTAGCTGATTAGATAAAATGTAATACAGCCAACTGAGAAACCACTAAAAAAGAAATGATTTGCTGACAATCCCAAATATGTCTACTCTGTAAAGACATATAAACTGTGCATGTCTGCAACTAATTTCTAATCTTCGATATCAAAAGTGCTTTCTTGCTATATATTTTTTTATTTCAATAGCCTTTGGGATACAAGTGGTTTTTTGTTATATCAGTCAATCATATAGTAATGAATTCTGAGTGCACCTGTTACCTGAGTAGCGTACATTGTATCTAATGTGTCATTTTCTATCCCTAGCTCTTCTTCCACCCTCTTCCTTCCAAGTTGCTAAAGTCCATTATATCACTCGGTATGCCTTTGCATTCTCATAGCTTAGTACCCACTTATGTGAGAACATGTGGCATTTCATTTTCTATTCCTGAGTTACTTCACTTACATTAATGACCCCAGCCCCATCCAAGTTGCTGCAAAATACATTATTGCATTATTTTTAATGGCTGAGTAGTATTCCATGGTGTGTATATATCACATTTCCTTTATCCGCTCATTAGTGAATGGACACTTAGGTTAGTTCCACATATTTGCAATTGTGAATTGTGCTGCCATAAACATATGTGCACAAGTATCTTTTTCATGTAATGACTTTCTTTCCTTTGAGTGGGTACCCAGCAATGGGACTGATGGGTTGATTGTAGATCAGACTTTTAGCTCTATAAGAAATCACCATACTGTTTTCCATAGAGGTTGCACTATTTTATACTCCTATCAGCTGTGTATAAATGTTCCCCTTTCCCCATATCCTTACCAATGACTACAGTTTTTTTACTTTGTGTGTGTGTGTGTGTGTGTGTGTGTGTGTGTGAAACAAGTTCTCTTTCTTTCATCCAGGATAGAGTGCATTGGCATGATCATGGCTCACTGCAGCCTCTCAACCTTCTAGGCTCAAACGATCCTCTGACCTTAGCCCCTGGAGTAGCTGGGACCACAGGTACATGCCATTACACCTGGCTGAATTTTTGTGTGTGTACTTTTTGTAGAGATGGCGTTGTGCCATGTTGCCCAGGTTGGTCTCAAACTCCTGAGCTCAAGTGATCAGCCCCCCTTTTGGCCTTCCAATGAGCTGAGATTCCAGGCATAAGTCACTGTGCCTAGCCTGTTTTTGAATTTTGCAACAGTGTCCATTCTTGCGGCATTAAGGTGGTATCTGATTGTGGCTTTAATTTTCACTTCCCTGATGATTAGTGAGGTTGAACATTTTTTAATATGTTTGTTGGCCATCTGTAAATCTTTTGAGAAGTGTTTATGTCCTTCGCACACTTTTTAATGGGATTATTTGCTTTTCTCGGTGTTTGTTTGAGTTCCTTGTAGATTGTGGAGACTGGTCCTTTGTCAGATGTATACTTTCAAATATTTTCTCTCATTTCTTTGGTTTTCTCTTGATTACTTCAATTGCTGTACAGAAGGCTTTTAGTTTAATTAGGTCCCATTCATTTATTTTTGTTTTTATTGCATTTGCTTTGGAGTCTTAGTCATTAATTCTTTTCCTGGGCTGATGTCTAGAAGAGTTTTTCCAACATTGTCTTCCAGAAGTTTTAGTTTCAGGTCTTATATTTAAGGCTTGGATCCATCTCAAGTTGATTTTTTTTATAAGATGAGAAATACGGTTTCATTCTACATGTGGCTTGCTAGTTTTCCCAGCACCATTTATTTAATAGGGTGTTCATTCCCCAATTTATGTTTTTGTGTGACTTGCCAAAGATCAGTTGACTGTGCATATTTGGCCTTACTTGTGGGTTCTCTATCCTATTCCACTAGTCTTTGACTGCTTTTATAACAGCACCATGCTATTTTGGTAACTACAGCTCTATAGTGTAATTTGAAATCCAGTTACGTGATGCCTCCAGATTTCTTCCTTTTGCTTAGGATTGCTTTCTGCATTTGGGCTTTTAATGATTTCATATGAATTTTAGTATTTTTTTTCTAATTCTGTTAAAAATTATGTTGGTATTTTCCTGGGAATTGCTTTGAACCTGTAGATTACTTTGGGAGTTTGGTCATTTTCACAATATCGATTCTTCCAGTCCATGAGTAAAGGATGTGTTTCCATTTGTTTGTGTCATTTATGATATCTTCTAGCAGTGTTTGGTAGTGGTCTTTGAGGAGATCTGTCACCTGCTTGATTAAGCATATTTTTAGGGATTTTATTTTTTTGCAGCTTTTGCAAAAGGGACTGAGTTCTTGATTTGATTCTCAGCTTGGTTTTTGTGCACATTGATATTGTAACCTGAGACTTTATTTAATTCATTTATCAAATCTAAAAGTCTTTTGGAGGAGTCTTTAGGATTTTCTAAGTGTAAAATTATATTATCTGCAAACAGAAACAGTTTGACTTCCTCTTTTCCAATTTAGATACCCTTTATTTCCTTCTTTTACCTAATTGTTCTACCTAGTATTTCCAGCACTATGTTAAATCAGAGTGGTAAAAGTAAGCATCCTGTCTTGTTCCTGTTCTTAGAGGAAATACTTTCAACTTTTCTCCATTCAATATGCTGTTGGCTGTGGGTTTATCATACACGGCTTTTATCATTTTGAGGTAAGTCCCTTCTATGCCTAATTTGTTGAGAGTTTTTATCATAAAGTTATACTGGATTTTGTCGACTGCTTTGTCTGTATCTATTGAGATGATAACATGTCTTTTGTTTTTAATTATCTTTATGTGATGTATCACATTTATTGACTTGCATTTGTTAAACCATTCCTGCAACCCTGGAATGAAACCCACCTGATTATGATGAATTAGCTTTTTGATGTACTGTTGGATTTGGTTAGCTATTATTTTGTTAAGAATTTTTATGTTTACCTTCATCAGAAAAATTGGTCTGTAGTTTTCTTTTTATGATATGTTCTTCCCTGATTTTGACATCAAACTGATTCTATCTTTATAGAATGATTTATGGAGAATTCCCTTTTTCTCAGTCTTTCGGAATAATTTCAGTGAGATTGGTGAAATTATTGTTTGACTGTGTGGTAGAATTCAGCTGTGAATCTACCTGGGCTTGGGCTTTTTAGTTCTTGTTGGCAATGTTTAAATTACTGATTCAGTCTCACTACTTGTTACTGGTCTGTTCAAGGTTTCTATTTCTTCTTCATTTAATCTAGGTAGGTTGTGTATTTTCAGGAAATTGCAATCTTCTCTAGATTTTCTAATTTGTGTGCATAAAAATGTTCATAGTACTATCAAATGATCTTTTGTACTTCTGTTGTGTTGGTTATAATGTCTCTAGTTTCACTTTAAATTGAGCTTATTTAGATCTCTTTTTTTGGCTAATCTAGCAATGACCTATCATTTTTGTTTATTTTTTACAAGAAAAAAAACAAGCTTTTTGTTTCATTGATTGTATTATTTTCTTTGTTTAAATTTCATTTTATTCTGCCCTCATCTTTGTTGTTTCTTTTCTTCTTCTAGCTTTGGGTTTAGTTTACTCTTGTTTCTCCACTTTCCTGAGGTGTGACATTAGGTTGTCAATTTGTACTGTTTCAGACTTTTGGATGCAGGCATTTAGTGCTATAAACTTTCTTCTTAGCACCGCTTGTGTGGTATCTCAGAGGTTTGATAACTTATGTCATTACTATCATTATTCAGTTCAAAGATTTTTAAAATTTTCATCTTGATTTTATTGTTAATTCAGACATCATTCAAGAGCAGATTATTTAATGTCTTTGTATTTGTATAGGTTTGAGGGTTCCTTTTGCAGTTGATTTCTAGTTTTATCTACGGTGGTCTAAGAAGATACTAGACATGATTTCATTCTTTTAAAATGTACTGACTCTTGTTCTGTGGCTTATTATATGGTCTAACTTAAAGAATGTTCTATATGTGGATTAGAAGAATGTATATTTTGCAAACCTTGGGTAGAATATTCTGTAAATATCCATTAAGTTCATTTGTTCTAACATGTCTTTTAAGTCCATTGTTTCTCTGTAATTTGTTTTCTGTCTTAGAGATCTGTCTTGTGCTGACAGGAGTGTATTGAAGTCTCCCACTATTATTGTTTTCCTGTCTATCTCATTTCTTAGGACTAGTAGTGATCGTTTTATGAATCTAGAAGCTCTAGTGTTTGATGCACATGGATTTAGGATTTTAATTTCTTGGTGAATTGATCCTTTTATCATTATATAGCGATCAACCTTTCTTTTCACTGTTACTGCTCTGAAGACTCTTTTGTCTGATACAAGAAAAGCTAATCCTGCTTGCTTTAGGTTTTCATTGTTGTGGAACACCTTTTCTACTCTTTTACCTTGAGTTTATGTGAATCCTTCTGTGTTAGGTGAGTCTATTGGAAACAGCAGATATTTGAATTGTGACTTTTTATCCATTCTGCCATTCTATATATTTTAAGGGGAACACTTAGGCCATTTACATTCAACATTAATATTGAGATGTGAGATGCTACTCTCTTCATCATGTTAATTATTACCTAGTTTGTTTTTATTGTGTTATTGTTTTATAGCCTCTGTAAGTTTTAAGTTTTCAAGAGGTTCTACTTTGGTGTATATTGCCCTTTCGATTTCAAGATTTATAACTCCTTTTAGTATTTCTTATAGTGCATATTTGGTGTGACACATTCTCTCAGCATTTGAAAATGACATTATTTCTCCTTCATTTGTGAAACTTAGTATTGCAGGATATCAAATTCTTAGCTCACAGTTGTTTTGTTCAAGTAGGTTGAAGATAGGACCCTAATTCTTTCTGGCTTCCAAGGTTTATGCTGAAAAGTTGGTTGTTAGTCTAATAGGTTTTGCTTTGTAGGTTACCTAATGCTTTTGTGTTACTGCTCTTGGAATTCTTTCCTTCATGTGGACTTTAGATAGCCTGATGACTATATATCCCTTGGTGATCTTTTATCTGATTTGATTCCAATTATGATAAAAGGATTTAGCAGAAGTAGCATAATTAAGGTTTATGAAGGAATTTGAGGTTAATATTTTAAAATAAGATAGAATGGACAGAAATGAAATATGAAAGTATAACAGAATTTGCCTTTTCAAAAGGAAAAATACTGAATTATTGAAGGACAAGTGCTGTGTACAATGAAGAAATAAAACCCTTTTAAACATTCAAATAAAATGGAGTGTACTTTGAAAACTATCCATTAAAATTTATAACAGTTATACAAATGACTTGTTTGCATATTTTCCTTTGTATTTGATATTAGTTAAGCAATTTGATAGAACTGCATTTTAAAGTACAAATGTTTAGTTTCTACTTATGCGCAGAATATGGCTGTTTGTTGTCTTATTAAGCACCAGATTTTGTTTTCAGTGCAGTTTTAGGTGAAATAAATTCTTCCAATTCAATAAAGTGTGAAACTTCCAATAACAGAACAAAATTTACAAATACATGTATTTAACCTAAGTGATTTGTATTAAAATTTGTGTTTTTCTGCTTTTTTTTTTTACCACAACTAACTTTATGTATTTTACTAACACTAAGTATTTTATATTATTTAATAACATGAAATGAGAATCTCTATTAAAGCTATTACAGCAAGTTCTCCAATAACATCATTTTTTTCGATTCTCTCTTGTGTTTGGAGTTGGAAGTGTGTGGAATTTGTATATTCTTCCCATGTCTGAATGAGTTTCATCCAGGTACTCTGATTTCCTCTCACATCCCAAAGATGTGCACATTAGGTACATTCGTGTGTCTAAATGGTCCCAGTTTGATTGAGTGTGGGTGTGCATGTGTATACGCTGTGATGCTAAGGCATCCTGTCCACAGCTGATTTCTACCTTGCAAACTGAGCTGCAATTCTGAACTAAAATAAGCAGGTGAACAGTGATCTTATTTGTTCTTGGTAGTCTTTCTTAAATGTATGTATAACTCACATTTATTTAAATATTTGATACTAGAGATGTTTTGAGCCCTTAGTTTAAAGTTTGACAATGCTTTTGTGATGAGAAATATGATGTAGGAATTTGACTGTTGTTTATATCAAGTAGCTTATGATAAATTGGTTCTGTTAAATGTTTCTTCACTTAATGCCACAGTGTCCAAAACCTGTTGATGGTGTTAAGAGAAGACTCACTGTATATATTATAGCTCATCAATTTTCAATTACATATGCCTTTCTAGTATACATAATGAAATATAAATTTCCATTCTGATTTATTACTTAACAATTTCATTGATCTTATTAAATATTGCCTTGCCTATGTGATGCTAAGTACATCTATTGCCTAAGCTTTGTGAAATAACAAGAAATGTCCATTATCACAGTAGTTAACAGCAGGAAAAGCCATGATTCTTTAGGTAGCATGGAACATTTGTTAGAAAGACAGACTCTGCAGTCATAGTGCCTGAACTTTATTTATTCTTTATTTTATTTTTTATTTTTTTGAGACAGAGTCTTGCTCTGTTGCCAGGTTGGAATGCAGTGGCATGATCTTGGTTCACTGCAACCTCCGCCTCCCAGGTTCGAGTGATTCTCCTGCCTCAGCCTCCTGAATAGCTGGGACTACAGGCGCAAGCTACCATGCCCAGCTAATTTTTATATTTTTAGTAGAGATGAGGTTTCACCATGTGGCCAGGATGGTCTCGATCTCTTGTCCTCGTGGTCTGCCTGCCTTGGCCTCCCAGACTGCTGGGATTATAGGTGGGAGCCACTGTGCCTGGCCAGTGCCTAAATTTTAATACTGACTTAATTACTTACTAGATACATGACCTTGGGCAGATTAAACAACCTTTGAGCCACAGTTTCCTCTTCTGTAAAAGATAACTAATAACATCTATCCCAATAGGTTGTTGGAGGTTTAAATGAGAAAAAGCACAAAAAGTTTTCAAAAGCCTTTGGTACATGTTGAAGAATCCATAAATATTAGCTTTCATTAAGTAAACACTGGAAGTTTTAAGCATCCTAAATAATCATAATTTCTAAAGAATGTGGACTAATTTAGAGTTTTACAAATGCTATCCCATATATTGCATAATTTTATCCTGTATGATAATCTTATTTGTAGGTATCAAAATTCCCATTGAAGGAAGGAAGGATTGGTGTATTAGCCCATTTTCTTACTGCTACAAAGAAATACCTGAGACTGAGTAATTGATAAAGGCACAGAAATTTAATAGACTCACATGTCTGCATGGCTATGGTGGCCTCACAGTCATGGCAGAAGGTGAAGGAGAAGCAAAGGTATGTCTTATATGGTGGCGGGGAAGAGAGCATGTGCAGGGGAATTTTCCTTTATAAAATCATAAGATCTCATAAGATTTATTCACTATCACAACAAGAGCATAAGAAAACCTGTCCCCATTCAGTTACCTCCCATTGGGTCCCAACAATCCCATGGGGATTATTGAAGCTACAATTCAAGATGAGATTTGGGTGGGAACACAGCCAAACTATATGGATTGGATTAAGTTGCTATACTGTACTCAGTATCAGACTAAGGGCTTTCATATAGGGCAAGTGCTATTATTAATATGATTTGGGAGATGAAGAAACTGTAGATTACAGGGAATAAGAAGTTTGCTCAAATACCCAACTATTAAATGAAGAAAAAGGAAGAGATGTATAGTCTGAATTTTGACTGTTTCCTTGCGATGTTGTTACCAGGAATTGTGGGAATCCTCAGTTCTTGTCTAACTTGAAAGAAAAAATTCAGCCAAAAGTCGCAGCAAGAGTTAAGTAGCAGGTTTTGTTGAAGGAAGACAAAGTACATTCCTAGAGTGAAGTGAAAAATAGCTCCAGGCTGGTAAGTTTGGAAAAAATAGTAGCAGTAGTGTTTATTTATAGAGACAGTACAGGTGAGAGATGGGACAGAGTCTGCTTAAAAGAATGATGCAGCAGCAGCTAGTGCTGAAGGACTCTCTTTATGAAAATCTTACATGATTATTTTTGAAGGGCCATGAGGGGATGTTACTTGCAAGCATGTTTGAGTCCCCTTTGAACACACATGCTCCGTGGTTGTAAATGCAAGTAGTGTACACGTTGCATGTCTTATTAGCATTTAAAAGCTCCACTAGGCCAGGCGCAGTGGCTCATGCCTGTAATCCCTGCACTTTGAGAAGCTGAGGAGAATGGATCACCTGAGGTTGAGAGTTCAAGATCAGTCTGGCCAACATGATGAAATCCCATTTTACCAAAAATTAGCTGGGCATGGTGGCACACACCTGTAATCCCAGCTATTCCTGAGACTAAGGCAGGAGAATCACTTGAACCCAGCAGGGAGAGGTTGCAGTGAGCTGAGATTGCACCACTGTACTGCAGCCTGGGCAACAAGAGCAAAACTCTGTCAAAAAAAAAAAACAAAAAGCTCCACCCAGAGATGTATTTTTTTACTATTATAATGAGTAAAAGCGGCTACTCCGGGGTGACTTTTTGGAGGAATGTGCATGCTGTTCAGCGGAGAAAATCCTGAGGATTTTGAAAGGTGTTCTAAATCATCTCTCTGAAGTTCAAACTTCCACAGATCTCTAGGGCAGGGGTAAAATGTCACCAGTCTCTTTGCATAGCAAGAGTGGCCTTCAATTTCCAAAACGTTTCTCATCTCCATCTGAGACCACCTCAGGCCAGACTTCATTGTCTACATCACTAGCAGCATTTTGGTCAAAGCCATTCAACAAGTCTCTAGAAGTTCCAAACACTTCCACATTTTCTGGTATTCTGAGCCCTCCAAGTCTCTAGGATGTTCCAAACTTTCCTACCTTTCCCTTTGTTCTTCTGAGTCCTCCGAACTGTTCGAATCTCTGCCTGTTACCCAGTTTCAAAGTTGCTTCCACGTTTTTGCATGGAAAAAGCTTTACAGCAGTTTTCCACTCTCTGTGGTACCAATTTACTGTACTAATCAATTCTCACATTGCTATGAAGAAATACCTGAGATGGGTAATTTATAAAGAAAAGAGGTTTAATTGACTCACAGTTCTAGATTGCTGGGGAGCCCTCAGGAAACTTAGAATCATCTCAGAAATCACCTCTTCACAAGGCAGCAGGATAGAGTGAGTGCCCATTAAAGGAGGAAGCCCCTTATAAAACCATCAGATCTGTACATGTATCCCAGAACTTAAAGTATAATAAAAAAAATTTTAAAAATCAGATCAGATCTCATGAGAACTCACTCACTATCATGAGAACAGCATGGTGTAAATTGCCCCCACGATTCAACTGTTTTGACCTGGTCTTGCCCTTGACACATGGGGATTATTATGATTCAAGGTGAGATTTGGGTGGGGACACAGCCAAACAATATTGCCATCCTTATTTTTGCTTACTGTTAACGTGCAGCTCTGACTATAAGCGGGTAACGTCTCTAGGACTTCTTTTCCCAGGGGGCTTCCCTTGCCTGCTCATTTCTGGCTATCTTCCCAGTCTAATAATATGTTATTTTATAATAAATATAAATTAATATGGGTTTTGTCTATTAATTCCTGTATTGGTTTTATGTATGGTAAGATTAAAATGCATAGCCATCGCATTAATAAAAAAACAAGCACAATGTTCCTTGAAGTAAAACTTACAGTTTTTATTGTGGAGTTAACAATGTGCTATATTCAGTAAGTTTTCTGAGCAAACAAAATTTCTGAATTATAATGAATTAACATAAATATAACTTCAAATGTATATAACATAATTTTAGCAATTTTTTAGGCTTTATCTGTTAATAAAAATATTATTTTTTACTTTTTAAAATTTATAAAAGTAAAATTACTAAATGTTTGACTCTTGTATCTACTTCTATTTTGTAATAGATTTATAATGGTAATAAGTCTCAATTTCTTTCTGGATGTAGAAGTGGTATAAGTAACAAACATAAGAAATTGAATATTGTCACAATAGTATTTAGAAACATGCTGATGATGAGATACCTGCATTAGTCTTTCCTTTTGTAGTTTTTGAGAACTTCTTTAAAAAGAATTAGTAAATGAAACATACTGTAGTTTCTTAAGCTCCTGCTAGATTCCTCTATGATGTTGATCACTGCCCAGAGCCCACATTTATTTGTCTTTATGTATACCAATTTTATGTGTACAGAACATTTTCTAACATCAATAAAAAGTCTTGTTCTAAAGCTATATAATAAATTCAACATATGTTTTTATGTTAAAATCATTTGAAACATGCACTGAAATTAATTTATATGGCATGTTACTATTAAAATCATTGAATTCTAGAAGATTCTTTTTGCAATAAAAATCTGATTATTTGCTGTTTACAGGATATTGAATGATACAATTTTTTAAATGCTTTAACTTTTCAAAAAATGAATATTTGTTTCAAATAAAAAATCTTTTTAAACATCTTACTGTCATTTCTCTGCTTTCTTGGGTAAATTGCATTGGAGAATATGGGGCATGTTTGATGATTAAATATCTTTCAGTGATCCTGTATCATTTTTCCTAGCACAGCCTATAAGAGAACAGTAAAACAGATTGAGGTGAATGCAAGGCAAATGTTTTTTGTTACAATTGTTCATACAAAATTACTAATGATGACTTTTATGCCTATCTAATTAATTACAACTCTGAGTTTATCAAATATTAAGAATATTCATCTGTGGTATGTTATTAAGCTGAGTTCATCTTTTGCTTGCATTGTTTAATCTATGGTAGTATAAAACACACTGTTTAATTTGAAAAAAAAAATTACCTTTCATTTGGGAAAAATCTCTTGACATTGGTGTTTGCAAGTATTTTTTGGATATGACCCCAAAAGCATGGGCAACAAAAGCAAAAATAGACAAAGGAGAGTGCATCAAACTATAAAGCTTCTGCACAGAAAAGGAAGCAATTTACAGAGTGAAGAGACAACCTGTGGAATGGAATAAAATATTTGCAAACCATACATCTGAAGAAGTTAATATACAAAATATATGAGACGTCAGACAACTCATAGCAAGAAAACAACCAGACTTAAAAATGGGCCAAGGACCACAACAGACATTTCTTAAAAGAAAACATACAAATGATCTGCACATATATTACCAAATACTTAACATCACAAATTTTTAGGGCAATGCAAATTAAAAGCACGATGGGATATAATGTCACATCTGTTAGAAAAAGTTTTACCAAAAAAGACAAGTGATACCAAGTATTGGTGAGGATATTGAGAAAATTAAATGTCTGTCCATTGTTGGTAAGTATGTAAATTAGTACAGTGATGATGGAAAATAGTATGAATGTTTCCCCAAAATATGAAATAGAGCAACCATATGACCTAGCAATTCTACTTCTGGGTATATAGCCAAAGGAAATGAAATCAGCACGTCAAAGAGATATCTGCACTCTCATGTTTGTTGCAGCGTTATACACAATGATCATTGTATGGAATCAAGCTGAATAACCATCAATGGATGAATGAATAAAGAAAATGTAGTATATACACACAATGAAGCACTAGGCAGCCTTTAAAAAGGAAGAAAATATCATTATCTGCATGGATGAACCTGAAAAAAGTTATGCTATGTGAAATAAGCCAGGCAAAGAAAAGAAAAATTACTGAAAAATTTTTGTGTATTTACCAAAAGATGCCACTTACATGTGGAATCTAAAAAAGTCAAACTCACATAAGTAGAGAGTAGAATGATGGTTACCAAGGGCTGTAGTGGGTAGGAAGAGATTGGTAATGTGGAGTTGTTTCTCAAAGGGTAAAAACTTTCAGTTATGTAGGAGAAATACGTTCTGGAGTGCTAGTGTACAGCATGGTGATGATAGTTAATAATGTACTGTATACTGGAAAACTGCTAATAGAGTAGATTTTAAATGTTCTTATCACAAAAAAATGGTAAGTATGTGAGATGTTATTTATATTAATTAGATTGATTTAATTATTCCACAATGTATACATGTATCAAAATATCACATCATACCCAATAAATAACCACAATTTTCATTTGTCAATTAAAAATAAACACAATTTTTGAATAATCTGTTTTAAATTGTCTTATACTATAAGCCTGTGTGGTGACATTTAACCATCATGCTAGCATGTTGCTCACAGGATTTTTCTAGTATAAAATGAAAGTAGACGTATGAATGTGCTTGTTAAGTACAATATAAGATACAATGTCTATTATTAACATTTTTGAAATTGAATGTTTTAGTAAATATGAGTTTGTTGAAAGTTATATATGCCAAACTCTAATTTTCTAGTGTTCTTGGATAAAAATATATTAAATGCTATTTTTGACAATTTATGTACCTTTCAAAATTTAAAGCTATTATTATTCAGACAGAGTGGATGTAGGAAAATTGTGTATGTGTATATTCTATCTGCTCCTATATATGTATGTGTTTACATATTAATTATATATAACATTTTAAAATACATAACATTTATCATATTGAATGTGTTTCATTTCATACATAACATATTCATATGTATATAAACAGATGAGTAGTTATCAAAATATTATTGTAATCATATTTTTGGTATCACACTATTACATCTAATTTACCCACATCTATTTAATCAGTTTTCATTTGTTCTTTCCAAGAATATAAGTGTATATAAGGTAATTTTTCCCATTTTGTGCATGAGGAATTCAAGGCTTAGAAAACTGTGAAACTTGCTAATAGTCACAGCCATTATTAAAATTCAAATTGATATGGTTACAAATACGTATATTTTTTTCCATAATATCCTGCTATTTTGACTTTTTAAAATGTTAAAGCTTACAATTTCTTTTCAATTAATGATTTTTCCTACTTTCTTAATACATCACACTAGCAGCATATTCATTCTAATCCATAAAAGTACAGATAAAATACTTAGTGATTTTATTGTAATAGATGGGAGTTGCTGTGGGTAGTAACAGGTTGCTGTGGGTAGTTTCAGGCTCGTTTGGTTTGAGATATGTTATGTTCCATATGCCTATCAGTTTTATCAAGTATGCAGTTTGATATATAAACTGGAGCTAAACGAAATCGTCCGGACTGAAAATGTGGGAATAGTTGGCATTAGAGATAGTATAAAATATGAGAAGATTGAATGAGACTAGCAAAAGAAATAGTGTAGTTAGAGAACAGAAAAGGGCTGACTGAGGCCTGGATCACTCCAACGTTGTGTTCTGAGAGAAGAGAATAAGGGGTGGGGGGAAATCCCAGTGAACCACTGAAGTAGGATGAAAAGTAATGAAGTGGAGTTTGAAGTCAATTGAAGAAACTTTTATAAATTAGAGTATGCTGTAAACTAAAGGAATTTCAGTGGGTTGGGAAGAGCAATCGCCTTTATTGGTGGTTGAAGAGAGAAATAGGGGAAGAGGAATTAGAGCCTGAAAATGTAAAGATGTCTTTTGCGTTTTACTGCAATGAGAAACAATGAAGTGCAACAAAATTTTATGGTGTTTTTTAGAAATAAAATAATTAGAATTTTTTGTTTATAAACTAATGGGGTATGGTCCAACAGAGAAGGAGAAATTTATGACGCTAGAGAGGTTAATTGTAGAACTAATATCCTTGAGTAAAGGATGAGTTCATGTTCTTTGCAGAGACAAGGATAAAGCTGGAAACCGTCATTCTCAGAAAACTGACACAAGAACAGAAAACCAAGTACCACATGTTCTCACTCATACATGGGAGTTGAACAATGAGAACACATGGACACAGGGAGGGCGCATCACACACTGGGGCCTATCGGGGGGTTGGGGCCTAGGGTAGGGATAGTAGGGGGTGGAGGGATAGAGGAGGGATAGCATTAGGAGAAATACCTAATGTAGATGACGGGGTGATGAATGCAGAAAACCACCATGGCACATGTATACCTATGAACAAACCTGCATGTTCTGAACATGTACCCCAGAACTTAAAGTATAATGAAAAAATAAATAAAAAATAAAATTAAGTAAAAAAAGAAGAAAAAAAGAAGAGGATGAACTCTGATCAAATTAAAGAAATGGTTTTCAATAAGATCAACTTTATATGATATGTTTTATAATTCTATATTTAAGTATACACCAAGAAGTCTTAAATTGGTTTGTATACATTCAAACATATTTCTCATTTAATGCAAATTAATAACTGTCTATAAAATATTTTGCTCATATTCTCTGTAAAAATAAGATCCATCCCAACAATATAGCAATTTGTTGAGTACAATTAAATGGAGTTCAGTGTTTAGACATGACACATGCATTAAAATGATTCATTCAACAAATACTGGCTGAACATTTGCTGTATCCTTTAATTCTTTCCTAATAAGGATTGCTTCTCATCAAGAGCATGGATTAAAATAAGGTTAATGAGAAACCATTAGATTTTTTATCTGTGTGTAACTGCTTTAAGATTTTGACTGGACTAAGCCAATGAAATAAAAGAGTCAATTCATAACATCAAGAGTGAGACAAATTTGCAAATATGTTTTTAAATTAAAAGATTTAAAATTACAAACTAAAATTACTTGGGTTTTTAGGGTAGTTACTGTAGAGGCAATTATGATATAATTTCACAATGTCTGATTTCTTTAAGAATCAACATTTCCTTCAAGGTTAATTTTGCTTCTTGGAAAGATGTCAGTTGTTTCATTTTATATGTGCTATGAATTGATTCATAAAAAATCCAGCCATCTCTTCATTATATAACAGTCAAAACCTATTTTCCAAAAAATTTAAGCAGATATACAGAGAAAATCGATAAAATTTATCCTAAATTGTCAAAGGACTATTCATAAACATAAGATCAGAGTCAAAACTGAACACTAAATAAGTACATACTGATATCAAAGATACATATGTATACAAGTGTTATCTTGAAATATTACACTTTTGTGTAGTTGTATTTCTTCTGTAGATGTTAAATTTCATGTTTGGTATAAAAACGTAACAGTCATACATGTCCACCCTTGTCCAATTAATTTGAATTTTCTATGCATTCATCAAAGGGCACATTTTATATTTTCTGATAGCTTTATAATTTTTATTAAATACTATATTATATTTAAAGTAGTATAATATGTTTAAGTTGGCTTAATATGTTACATCTGTTGTCTCCTAATATACTATTTATATTTATTCATGTACATTTATAAATATGCACATCAGTTTCTGAATGTCTGTCATACCACAGGAAAGTTATTTTCAGTAATTTGAGTCATTTGATTGCCCCTCATTCATTTTGCGCTTTTAACTATCCTTTCTGACAGCACAATATCTTCAATACTTTTATTCCCTTCACATGTTATTATCTAGTTCATATATTATTATTTAGCATTTTTATTTCTCTTCTGTTCAAGATATATGCACCATCTCAAAACTCCAGTTTTCTCATGGTCCAACTTGAGAAGTTATCTGCAAGAAGTGTTTCTCTTTATTACAACCTGCTTTTAAATTTCATATGTATTTATTCCATATTTGCTTATATCTGAATATCACACAAGAGTATAATTACCAGATTATAAGAATCTGCTGGCATATATTGGCTTTCAATAGATACTGGCTAATTGAGTGAACGAATGAATATTTGTACTCAGATATATAGCTATGTTCCACATTAATGAGAACTAAAGTTCAGCTGCTGCAGCAAAGAATCAGAATAACAGTAACCTGAGATATGGTGAATATCATTATGTCAAGAATTCAGTCTCCTTTTAATTTATTACCCTGGCCTTTTGGGAGGCATCACTCAAATCTACCTGGTCCACAAGGAATCATAACTAAAACTGTGTTCTAGCTATTTTGAAGGTACATTCATTACAAGGTCATGTATTTACCTCTTGATTTAGCATTAGTCAGAATTAGTGACATGTCCTCCACTGGCTGCAATAAAATCTGGAATTCTAGTCTTTGTTCTTGGTAGCCCATCATCCAGCTAAAATTTATGGTTCCATCACTAAAGCAAGAGAGAGAGAGAGAGTTGCAGCAACTTCTATTTATTCACTTGCTTGTAATCCTTGATTTTCTTTTTGAATATTTCTTGACCTTTGAACTTTGAAATTTGGGGAAAAAAATACATTAACAACAGTATTAAGAGTCTTAATAAAAGGAAAAGAAAATGAAACACAATTAACTTACTTGACCAAATGAGAAAATATAATAGGTTAAATTGTGAAAGATTGCACTGGAGAAAACCAAAGCATTTTTCTTTGTATTTTGTTTTCTAATTTTGATTGATACTAATCATGTTACATAAATACAAAGAAAAGAACATAATTATTATATACCAATATTCCAACACATGTAGACATTTATGTATATACACATATACATACTATATATGCAAACATACACACAAATACACACATGCTTCTTCTCTAATACCTTTTCAAAACTCCATTTGTCTAGTATCCCAATTTGTGAAGTTTGTTATAGCTGTCTATGCGAAGCACACCCATTTATTATTTTTTCTGGGTTTCCTTCTAATAGGATGTTTTAAACTTCTCACATCTACTGCAAAGATAGGTCATGTGCCTATCCATACGTTTTTATGAAAAACTAAAGCAAGGCAGAAAGTAGGAAATTACTTCTAAAAAATAGAATTATTTAAATGAGTGAGGATGTGAAGTCATTGGTCATTTTTGTACGATGATTTTGAAAACATACAGATGAAATAATTTAATATTTTATATTATTTTAAAATATATGAATTTTATCACAAGATTATATAAAAACAATAATGAAATTAGGAATATGCAAAAACTTCATGCATTTTTAGAAGAGATTTGTGGCTCTTAATTCATAAAGTTTATGCACAAAGCCAAAAATCATTTCCAACATTTTTTGTTATTCTTCAAAATCAATCTTAAACAAGAATAGGTAGAGTGTCAGCCTGCAGCAAACACAGATATGATATGGTGTTATTTTGTTGATCAGTGCTTTAGAAGACCGACTATTTTATCTACTCCTCAAGGGGGCTTTTCTGACCTGTCATGCATGGTTGAAACATACTGCTTCTCCACCTTGGAAATTAGTTTACTATGAGGCCTTCTTTAATACTGTACAGCCACAAATCCTCTAGGAAGTTAATAAAATCATTCTTAGCTGCTGCTGGTCCAGTCTTATTGCAGGTATTAAACTGCTCTGTTCTTAATTGCAGAGTACAGATTGCTGTTGCAGCTTTTTCACTTGTAATAAAATGAAGTAGTCTCTGAAGAATAATGATAGAACTAGGCAGCAATCATTCACCTCTTGTCTTCTAAGGGAAATGCTTTTTGTTTCCATGGAGATGCATATTATATATGATGAAGGGTATATGGAAGAAAGAGAAAAGTTAATAGGTGCAGGGTTTTACTCAGAGGGGTTAATACGACACGTGGACTCATTTGGTTTCACTGGAATCACTATTAGTGCAGTTACATAAGTAGCATTCTCTCCCAACAGTCAATTAAACATCAACAATTTCCCAGCAGCATAAAACTGGTGTTAAATACGTACACTTGATTTTTTTTTCTCCATTTAAAGCTATAATTAAGATGTTTGCCCCTAAGTTTTAGTACTCAGACTAACTCTACCAACTATAAACTCTTATCTTTGGTAAGAGGAATATTGTTTATATTCACATTACAATAAAAAAGAATGATAGACTAGAGTGGCAAAATACTGAGATACTTTCATAAATGTATACATGTTTATACATAATCAAATTTTTTTCTCCCTTGAAGACTAGACACATCATAAAATATTGTGGTTAAATGATATATTTAATGTTAAAGATATAATGATAACTTTATGATCATCAACATCAATATTGTCATAATCTAAAATATTGAAACCTATTCAAAAGTACCACTTAATGGGGTGCTTACTGTATTCTAGGCTTTTTAAAATTTTAAAATATATAGTCTCATTTAATCCTTACAATAACTCTACAAATGAGATACTATTATCTTCTTTAAGTTTTGCTCTCACTGTAAAGATACAACGTAACTTCACCAACAACAGAGCTAACTTTTAAAAATACATTCATCTTACACATAAAATAAATAGGCTGTAGTTTTCCTAATTAACAATGTATGGATCATCCACTTTACAGTTATTTTTGTTGATATGAATGATTCCACCTTTTCTTTTTGCTAGGATGTAACACACAGAAACTGGGTTTTTTCTTGGGTGCTGGTGAGGCACAGCTCCCCTGGGAGAATGCTATGGGTTCTTGGTCTCCAGCCTCTTAAAGAATAAGCGACGGGACCACTGCAGGTGTGTGATTACTAGTAAAAGTAAATACCGGACTCAAGAAGTGTTGCAGAAAGGTGATTTTATTTAGGGAGAGAAAAGAGAAGGAAAGGAGAAGAAGAGAAAGACTTCCATGAAGAATGTGGAAGGGGATTCCAGAGTGGAAATCCTGGAGGGAGCTCCCACCAAGCTGGAAATTTGGTGTGGGTGAAGGAGCAGGGGAATTTATCCTGGGAGAAATTCCCACCTTCCCAAGTTCCTCTGGCCAATGAAAGGAGTTCCTTTAAACTTCCACTGGGGTGACTGACTCTTAGTTTCTTCCCGTGCCGGCGTAATTCAAACACAAACCGTTAAATCTCCCAGATGGAGAGAGATGGGAGCAGGGCATGGCACTGGGAAATTCTTTTTTTTTTTTTTTTTTTTTTTTTTTT